>VTON01000150.1:0-266662 GCA_009617725.1 Hydropsyche tenuis | reverse complement strand
ATCCTATGGAACACGTTATGAGTGCACATTGGCATCTTGTTGAATGGAAACCTGAATTAATTCAAGAGCTGTTATCTATGTTGACACCAGAGCGAATCCGCATTGCAGTCATTGCAAAAGCTTTTGAATCTGCTTGTGATCAAAATGAAAAATGGTATGGCACCAAATATAAATTAGAGAAAATATCAATGGAGCTGATTGAAGTATTTTTTTCCCCATCTAAATATGATGTTATTTTTTTATTTAAATATGTAAAATTTATTTAAATTTATAGAGGTGGTCAACATGTGGATTATCTGAAAATTTAGCTATGCCATTACCAAATTCTTTCCTACCCGATAGTTTAGATTTGTGTACTCCTGATCCAGAATCAAAAGAATATCCATCCATTGTATATGACTCTCCTATTATGCGAGTTTGGTATAAACAAGACAATGAATACTTTTTGCCAATTTTAAACAGCTTTTTCGAATTTATGTTTGTACATTTTTCAATTTATATTTGTTTGTATATTAGTTTTATATTACTAATTTTTGTTTTTTTTTTTTCAGTCAAATTGCATATTCTGACCATTTGACTTGTGGTCTGAACATTTTGTTTATTATGTTATTGCACGATTTGCTCAATGAATACAGGTATGCAGCCAAATTAGCTGGAATTAGTTATCACATCATACCTAAAAAAACTGGTTTGTCGGTTAGCACCAATGGATATTACTTTATGAAAAAGTAAACAAACCAAGCAAATTATAAATAATTTAATTATATCTATCTAGGTCCTATTAACTGGATATGATTCAAAACAGCATGTTCTTCTTGAATATATTATTGACAAAATAGTATCGTTTCGGGTAAATCCGGAAAGGTTTGCTATCATGAAAGAAAACTTTGTTAGAGGATTAAAAAATATTGATACACGACAACCTTATACACTCGGTGAATTTTATTTAAATTTGATGTTAATAGAGCTTGGTTGGAGTAAGAAAGAGTATCTAGAAGTAGCGCCTGGTAACCACTATTTGTATATTTCCTTAATTTTTGCAATTAATATAATAATATCAATACTTATAAAATAATTTGAATTTAACAGCCATCAATTTAGAAAATTTGCAAGATTTTATCGATCGATTTTTTTTAAAAGTACATGTAAAATGTCTCATACACGGAAATATTTCAAAAAACAAAGCCATTGAACTTGCATCAATCGTCGAAAAAAAGTTTGTATAATTTCATTACATGAAATCGATGGTTCTATATTTTTGTTTGTTATTTTCGTACATGTTTTATGTTAGATTACCAAAAAATATAACCCCACTTTTACCTCAGCAATTGACTCTAGGGAGGATAATCCAATTAGAAAAAGGTAAAACTTTTTCTTACTTACAATTAGTTCCTGTTATTTAATTATTCTGATTTACATATTATGGTTGTAGGTAGTCATTATAGATTGGAGATAGATCATACAGTACATTGTAGCTCATGTGCTGTCATTTATTTTCAATGTGGAGTGCAATGTACTTCAAACAATGTACTATTAGAATTATTGACAAATATTTTGAAGGAACCCTGTTATAATATACTCCGAACAAAAGTATGTATAACTGATGTATTAGAAATTAAAGTAGAATATAAAAATTGTTTCATATGTTTATTTTGGTTTACCCAGGAGCAACTTGGTTATACTGTATTTAGCATAATTCGTCACAGTAATGGAGTTCAAGGCATGAGAATATTGGTTCAATCTAATAGACATCCTTCATATGTTGAATCAAGGATTGAAGCTTTTCTTGAATATATGGATGTATGTTTTTACACTCGTAACTATGCATAGTTTTTTATTCTTAATTATTACTGCTTTACATTTTATTTCTAGTCTTATTTATCGAAACAAACTGACGAAGAGTTCGAAAACCATCGTGAATCTTTGATTGCTGAAAAATTAAAACGACCTAAAACGTTATTAAGACAATCTTTAATTTATCGATTAGAAATCTTGTCTCAATATCATTTCGATAGAGTTAATGTAGAAGTCAATGCATTGAAACAAATTTCTAAAATAGAACTGTATGAATTTTATAAAGTAATCATGATGTTTTTGACGTTGATTATTTTATCAAAATGCGAATTTATTGATTTACCAATTCGTTTGTATTCATAGGAAATTTTGTCAATTTCTTCACCAAATAGAAAGAAATTAGGTGTGCATATTGTATCTTCGGCCGTAGGCGGTGCTGCACATCCTGATACTATTAAGAATTCTAGTGATAGTTCTAATGAATCTAAAGACCTTCTTCCTGTACCAGAGGATCCATCAAAGGTTGTATTTTATATTTATAAATATTTCTATAATGCTATATGCATTTATTTTATGTTTTTTTTCTTTTACAGGTTGTATTAATTGAAGACATTGTTTCTTTCAAGTCTGGAAGAGGACTGTACCATTAATAGCTCCATATACAAATGTGCCCCAGAAGGGAACTCATTTTAAACTTCAGATTTGAAATCTAGTGTAATTACTGATCAATAGATTGAATGTTTTTATCTCATGACATAAACTTTTTCAAATACACGCATTTTTTTAAATATAAAATAAGATAAATACAACTTAATTGAAAATATTGTGATAATTTATAAAAAAATTTATTACTTGTTTTCTCTTTTTCAGTGTGTATATTTTTTTGATTTTTATCTAGGCTTTAATTCACATCTAAATATAATTATTTAATGACGAAAAGAAATGTAAATTCTCAACCTTAGTGAATAAAATGTAATCTTAAATGCACAAATTTGATGCAATATTGCATCTGGTATTGATATTCATGTTATAAGCAAAAATACAACAAGTTTAAACTTTATTTATTTGAATTTATTCTTTAAAATAATATTGCTTCTATTAAATATATATTCGTAGAAGCTCTTAAATCAGAATTGAAGATTTTAAGAGCGGAAAATGACCACTCTACGGATACTTGGGTTTGTGGCAATGCTGTAACGGTCAATGCTGAATCTTTTACGATTTCTGAATACCGCTGTATTGCCATTTTAACATTTAAATTATAAGATCGGTCAATTTTTTCAACTATTTTCAATACATCATAAAATTCATTTTGAAATTAGAGTCTCCTTCGTCTATTTCTACTAAATTGGAATTCAAACAAAGACGTTTTAATCTGATCTAGCTTTTCGACATAAGAAAGAAAGTGATAAAAACTTTGTTTCAACGCGACTCCTGATACTTACACGTTTAATATTCATACGCTATACACATTAATTATAACTTCATAAATTTCGCCATTAAAAAAAATGCATTTTATAAAAATAATTGTCGGAATCGCTCATTTTTCACGACTCTGACTCCGGCCGAAACTCCGCAACTCCGACTCCGACTTCACAGCCCTGCATTAAAAAGCTTCATACCATCTTGATATAAATAAAATAGGTGAAAAATCAAATGGTCAGAATTTAATCAAGTATAAGTAGAAGTGCTTTATAATTTCGCTGTGAACCAACGAATGTGTCAGCTTGCAATTCGTATACGTGTGAGCGAGTCGCTAGGCTACACCCTCGTATACGCCTAGAGCGATTACGAATTTATGATTTAAATCAGTTTTATTGTTTGACAGGTTTAAGTCGGCAGAATGTCATTACTTACCCATACATGCATACTCGTTTGTATGCTAGGCTTTTGATAGTGACTATAGTTTGTGAGGTGATACGACAATTCGTCCAAAATGACTAACAAAAAACGACAACTCGTCCAAAATGGCCAAAACGACGATTCGTCCACGACAGTTCGTCCGAAAATTAAAATTAAATTAAAGCCAGGGGTTTTCAATTAAAATCGAAATATTTTCGGGAAGTCAGTCAGGGTTTTTCAATTAAAATCGAAATATTTTCGGGAAGTCAGTCAGGGGTTTTCAATTCAAATCGAAATATATTCGGAAAGTCAGGTGTTTTCAACTAAAATCGAAGTGTTTTCGGAAAGTCATTATATGTATATCGATTTTAGTTGAAAACAACATTTTTCTCATTTTTTCTGCTCCTTAAAAGTTATCATATTGAAATATGAAAACTTTTAAGGAGCAGAAAAAAAGTTATTGAAAGTATTCTACATATGTATGTACATATTTGTTTTCCATGTGGAAAAAAATTGAAACACGTTTTTGAAATTTCGAGGATTAATGAGAAGATGGTTCATCGATAAATTGATTTTCAGATATAGAATGAGAAATGATTAAAAAAGACAAATTTTACAAGTTACTTATTTATACAGATAATCCAATGATTGGATATAAATCTGTATAAATATCTAACTATAAATCATATGATTATCTGTAACATATAAATCGTATGCAATTTGATAATTCTCTTTTATTAACTTTGTACAAAATTCATAATAAATTTGTCATTGTAATTGAGAAATATGAACATCATCGACACAAATCGTCTGATGAATCAAAATTCAAAATCAAATAGAAAAACAAAATTACTACAAAGAACCTTCCACCATAACTAATTAATACTCTGTATACGAAAAGGTCAAAATATCGACACATTTTCTACACATGAATATTCAAAAGCGTTCGGTCATATCGGCATTTCGCTATTCTTAATTATCGGTACAGGGTCTTTTATTTTAATTTAATCCCCCCCCCCCATGGGTGCGAAAGCGCCAATTTCGATGATTCGCTAATTAACCTTTGTTCGCGATTGCTTTATAAATCGGATTTCGAATTGAATCCGTTCAGTGTTTTGTGTGGTTCGCGCCAAAAATTTAAATCTTATATAAAACTTCGATTGAATCGTTTTTGAAGTTTGGGTAAGTTTGGAATTCGATTTTGTAATTAAATATAATTATTATTTTTGAAAATAGATGTGATTTCTAATTTCGACTGTCGAACATTGTTTTTTCGATACTAATTATGATATTAATAATTGCCATTTATATTAAAAAAAAAAATCATATCTATTCCAAGAAAATTGTATACTCACAAAAGGTAATAGTTTTAATGTTTTTAATTTTAATTAAAAAAAAAATTCAACAGTCAATCTATGTATAACTTTCAAATCAACATGGACGATGACAAAATAAAGACATCTCCGAATAACGAGAATATAAATTTTAAATGGAACCACTTCGATAAATCTCCTGGAGATAACAATGAATACAGGTAAAAAGTTTACACTAATTTTAATTAGTGTAAACTAATGATTTGATTTAATCATTATAAACTAATGATTTGATTTAATCATTGTAAACTAATGATTTGATTTAATCATTGTAAACTAATGATTTGATTTGTAAAAGATTGAATTTGGAGTGTAAAGCGGTATTTGAATTCTAATTATCATTAAATTACATGCACATAAAAATTCAAATACCGCTTTCAGACTCCAAATTCAGTCTTTTACAAATCAAATTCAGCTGAATTTGGTGTGTAAAAGCTGTAACAAATCAATAATTTTAAAACAGGGGCATCGAATTAAAAAACGGCATTAAGGCAATGCTTATAAGCAACAATACACAAGCCAAATCAGCAGCGGGTATTTGTATCAAAACTGGTATTATATATAATATACTGGTATTGAAAAATATATTTCAAATTTTTTATCGGTAATTAACGTTCGTATAATATTTTAGGTTCTATGAACGATCCTGATTATTTGAAAGGTTTAGCTCATTTGTGCGAACATGTATCGTTTATGGGATCGAAAAAATATCCAGAAGTATGTTGCCAAATTCGATTCAACGCATCATTTGTTTATTTAAAATTATCGACGTAATTTTTTTCAGGAAAATGCTTTTAAGAGTTTCATACACGAACATGGCGGACTATCAAACGCTTACACAGCTTCAGATCATAGCGTTTTCTTTTTTGATGTAAATTCTGAACAATTTCCATCAGCTTTAGATATGTGAGATAGATTATATTTATATATAAATATTTGTATAAAAATTTTCGATTTATATTAATATTTTTAGATTTTCTCAATGTTTCATTTCACCTCTGTTTACATCAAATTCGATACAGAAAGCTATTCACATTATAAATTCTGAATATAATAAAAACTTTTCGATTGATACTTTCAAAATTAACCAGCTAGATCGTCATTTATCCGATCCTAGTCATCCTTTCAACAATTTTTCTACAGGTAAAATATATTTGATTGATGATTTTTTTGTTTTTCGTGTAAAAAAAACGCTTTTATATTTTTTTTATTAAGGCAACACAGAAACGTTGGAAACATATCCGAAAGAAAATGATGTCAACGTAAGAGATGAACTTGTGAAATTTCACTCCGAATGGTATTCTTCTAACATAATTAACTTGGTGATTTGTGGGTCAGGTTGAGTATAATTTTTAATAATTAAATTTAAATTAAAAAAAATACGTCTACAGCAAAAATCTAAAATTTGAATCCAACAGATTCCCTTGATGAACTCGAACGACTGACGGTTGAAAAATTTTCTTTGATTGGAAATAAAAATGTTCAAACTCCTGAATGGTTGAAAGATCCATTTGCTGGGAGTCATGGTTTTCAAACGAATGTAGTTCCTATTAAAGATGTACGAATTATTGAGATGAAATTTCCTATTTTCGGCATCAAAAAACATCATAACTCGAATGTAAATATAATACAATACTTTTAACGTTTTATATTTATATAAATATATTTTCGTGAGAATAGAAATAATATAATTTAATTATAACATATAAAAAATAAATTAAATTTCAGCCGATGTATTATATTAACAACTTGATCGTAAATGAAGGTCCGCATAGTTTAGTTACCCTTTTAAAAGAAAAGGGATGGTGTGAAAAGTAATGATAATTTATTTTAATAAAATAAAAAGATGGAATAATATAATACGTTTTTCGTACTTTTTTATAGATTATTTTCCGTAACTGAAAGAAATACTAATGACTTTGATACAATCAAAATAAATATAAATTTAACGGAAAACGGGATCGATCATACCGATGAAATAATCGAATTGCTATTTCAAGTACGTAATCGCCATTAAAAATTTTATACGGTTAAATTCAAAGATGGTTTTTATTGATAATATCATTTTGATTGTACAGTACATCCATTTAATACAAGAAAAAGGCATTCAAAAGTGGATATTCGAAGAACTCGTTTACATGTCGAATATTCGATTCGAATATCAAGGAACGGAAACAGGAACCCCATATATTAGAGAAATAATCGAAAACTTATTGGTAATTTTATTAAGTTCTATAATTGTATTATTTTTTCATTTATTTGATTTTAAAAAAATACAGGATTATCCTATGGAGTATAGTTTGGACTTCAGCGATTTGCAAAATGAATGGAAACCAGAATTGATTCAGGATGTGTTATCGATGATGACGCCAAACCGTGTCAGAATTTATATCATAAGCAAAAGTTTCGAATCGATTTGTGATCAAACGGAAAAGTGGTATGGAGCTAAATATCATGTTGAGAAAATACCAATGGGAAAAATCGAGGTTTATTATTTTACAATTTATTTTATTTTTTATGGTTTTCTTGATAAAGTATACTGTTTATTTTAGAGGTGGTCGAATTCTGGATTGTGTGAGAGTTTGAATATACGATCGCCAAATTCTTTTCTTCCTGATTCGTTTGATTTAGTTTCGCCTGATCCGAATTCTGCTATATCACGAATTTCTACTTCTTTTATGAGAGTTTGGTACAAGCAATACGATGAAAAATTTGTACCGAAGTCGAAATATTATATTCAGTTTATCAGGTTTATATATTTTCAATAAAACTGTAATATTATTTGATTATTCATCAGCTGTTTTATGTTTTTGAAATTTCTATTTGAGACCTTTTTTATATTACGGTAATATTTTACGTTATTTTTTCAGTCCAATTGCATATTCCGATCCACTTAATAATGGATTGAATAAAATATTTTCAATGTTATTATTCGATTCTTTGAACGAAAGTGCATATGCAGCCAAAGAAGCTGGAATCTATTTTCATATAACAAGTAGTGAAAGTGGCTTATTGGTATTTTTTATTTATTAATTATCCATTCACTATAAAGATTATTTAATTTATTGATTAGACTAATCCTAATTTTATTTCTTAATTATTTTCACAACGTTGCTTTTGATTTTTAGGTAGAAATATCTGGTTTTGATTCAAAACAACATATTCTAGTGGAAAAACTCATGGAAAAATTGATTACGTTTCGTATAGATCCCAAAAACTTCGCAGTCAAAAAAGACGTTTATGCGAAAGAATTAAAAAACGATGAAACTATTCAACCTTATCTTCAAACTTATAAGTACATGCAAATTGTATTAAGCAGCGTTAAATGGACTATAAAAGAATCTTTGTTTTTCGTCGATTGTACGTGCATAAATATGAAAACTTTAAGATTTTCAATTATTAATATTCAATTTTTCAAATTTCTCGTTCCAATTTTTCAGATATTACTATAGATAAACTTCAAGAATACTACGAAAATTTCTTATCGAAAATGTTTATCGAATGTTTATTTTACGGAAACGTATCACAGAGCAAAGTTTCAAATCTTATTCGTATAATCGAAGACAAGTATGTGAATTATCGATGTTTGTATTATATTATATTATATTCAATTTAATAATTAATATTAAATATTTTTCAGGTTACCCAAAAATATGATCCCTTTAATATCTGAACTTTTGGAAACACCGAGAAATATTAAACTTGACAAAGGTAAATTATTAATTGGAATTTTTAAAGGATAAAACAATAGAGATTCGTCCTATGATATTAAAAATAAAATTTCAGATAATTCCTATAGATTAACAATAAACAACTCGATACACAAAAGTTCCGGTTGCTTGATTTATTTGCAATGTGGACTCGAATCTATAACTGACATTGTTTTATTAGCATTCCTCGTTCAAATATTACACGAACCTTGCTTCCAAACTTTGCGAACCAAAGTAAGTGTTCGATTTAAAATAATAACAGTCAGTCATATAATAATTGTAAATTTCATACCAGGAACAACTCGGTTATGCGGTGTTGACTAAACGCCATACCAATTATGGTGTACAAGGTTATTGTATAAATGTTCAATCAGAGAAGCATCCTGAATATGTTGAATCGAGAATTGAGGCGTTCATCGAAAGTATGGACGTAAGTTTATAAATATGATTAATTATAATTATATTCGCAATCTTCTTCTAATTTTTCCGCTGTTAGATGAGGGCCTATTTAGTTCTCTTAAATGATTTTCAATCAATTTTAAGATCTTTCAAATACTTCTAGTCCTTCATGCATCTTCCATTCATTTAAATTTCAAAATCCTACAAAAACAATCTATCACTTAAAAACAATACTTTCCACTTATGTTTTTCTTTCTACTTTTGATTGTTTTCCTTCGTAATTTTTCAAGTGTACTAAATGTTTTCAAATTATCTACATTTCGTAACTATTCATAAGTTATCACTGACAAAATACATTGGTTTAAAATTTTCATGGTTTCGCAATCGTATTTTTCATTATAGAACCACATTTTTAATCTGAGTAAAGAAAAGATTGAAAACTATCGAAAAGCAGTTCATAATACAATAAAACGTCATAGTCATGAACCATATTGGAAGGAAATAACATTGCAGGAATATAATTTCGAAAAGTTTCCGATGTTATTTGCTGCTTTGGAAAATATCACCAAGGAAGACCTCTACAAGTTTTATAAAGTATTTATTAGCATGCATTGATATAACTTTAATATTTAATGCGAAGTAAAATATGATATTTTATTTTAGAAACATATAGCAGTGTCTTCTCCGAATAGACAAAAGTTAAGTGTGCATTTTTTGTCTACTGCAAATATTTCTAATGTACATGAAAATTCAGATGAAATAACAAAAATGTCGATAAATTCTCCGAAGGTTTTATTTTTTGTTCTTCATTTTATTTTTGAACCAATATCTATTTTCATAAAATGTTTTTCTAATACAGGTAAACATAATTGACAACCTTGTTGCTTACAAATCTGGACGAGCTTTGTATCCAGTAATTGGGCCAAAAAATGATGTTCCACGAAAGGGAACTTATTGCGGAATTTAAATCATAAATGGAACTAAATATTCACTAACAAAAATTTTAGTATTATATAATACATTATACTAACTAAACAATTTAATATGAAAAGGTTTTGGTACGTATAACACTTACTAATAAAATTAATCACTATAAAATATAGAATGCGATTAAATAAAGCTTTTTTCAGAATATCTGTTGATTGTTTTAATCACCATTATTCATTAAATTATTAAAATATAAAAACTTTTTATAAAATATATATAATAATTTTGAAGTCGATATGAATCATCAAAATTTAGTATAAATAACACATCAGCAGCATACATTAATTAGAAATTATTAAAAAAGTATTCCTAAATATTGGTTCACCAATTAAGTACAGGAAAACTTAATACAATTTTTCAATTCAAAATTAATTTCGATGTACCATTTATAAAAATTGAAAAATTGTATGAAAATTCTGACTATTGTAAAAGAAAAAAAATTTGCAATTACGTTTTTAAAAAACGTAATTGCAAAATTCGAAGGCGATTAAAAAGGACATTTAAATTATGTGAGTTCGTTATCGTTATATTATTTATAGTTGTTATATTTTTCTTAATGATAATAAAAATACTAGAGGAAGGGGGGCCTTTTGCTAACAGGATTTTTTTTCTATTTACGCCACTGCCCCCACTCTACCAAAATCCTGGATCATCCTGACATAAATAAATATTAAAATCACCACTGAGAATAACTTTAGAGAAGTCTAACCCAGTTTTAAATTAAAAAAAACCTCTATAATCTATAAGAATTCTGGACCATTGTGCAATACTGACTTATAGCAGTTATGTCTACTACTACCAGTGGCGGCTCGTCCTAATGGGCTGCGGGGCTGCAGCCCTCCCTGTATAGTGTTTTTTATTTTTTATTATTTTATTTCTATATTCGTCTTGTACCGGTGTATAAATGCAATACATATTTTGATTCTTGTATGTGTTGATGATGACGTTTTCGTATTTTTTACATGAAAACATACATATTATTTTTATTTTCATTGTTGCAGCCCCCCCAATACAAATTTTCACGAGCCGCCACTGACTACTACTATAACAGTTACGGGTGCATATTATAATTTATGTACTACGGCGATCAAACTAATTGTAAAACTAGACTTTTATTTCTAAAATAATAATTTTTTTTTTCAGTTTTCCGTTCAAAATCCGAATAATAGAGGTTCTAAATACTTGTTATGTATGTATTTTCAATATTACGATGATGAAATTTTCATTTATAAAAGTATCACAACTATTATAAAAAAAACACTCAAATTTCAAAACTTTTTTATATGTATGATGATAAACTTTTTTATATGATGGGTGCATGTAACAGGCTGGATGGTGGGTTCTTATCGTATATGATGATAAATATAATATTTTTTTGATTATCTTGAGACTTACCTCATTATCAAAAATTGATAAAATATGACAGTGCATAAATTTCAAGTGTATACTTTATTCATTCTTATCTTTTCCGCGAAAAAAAAAATATACGGATCAATATCAAAATTATGAGAACTTCCAAATTTTCACCATTTAATCAATGTTAGTGCGACCGTTGCTTGACGACATCGAAATTTTCGCATCTTGCCAAACACAACGTATGAATTTCTTTTTTGTTCCGGCCTACTTTTCCCATTTTCATTTTTCGCAATAGTCACTCAAAACTCAAACTCGCGATTGTTTTTATTTTAATCGGTCACTAACAAGCGTAGGTGTTATTACTATTGTCATTAGTGGATTAATGTGCGTGATAACAATGATATTTTATGAATGAAAGCTGTCAATGAATATATGTATCTCGATGAACGCATCGATTGGGCGAAGTTAAACAGAATGAGTTGTGATATGTCGGTAGTTGGATGTGATCGTTTTTCGGTTTGAAAATGTTTAAGAATAAAGGACTATTAGTATTTAAACTCATTGAATTATTTTCTTTTAAATTAATTTTATAAATTTTGTTCAAATAAAAAAGTACCTGTTGCTGTACCTATTGTACCTGAGTACAATGTTGATATTTTCTAATACAAGAAATTTTGATCGATGATAACTATTTTAAAACCACAAAATATTTTTGAATCCAGAATTTTCTTCATACACGGCCGTAGCCAGAGGAGGTCCATGGGGGAGGGGGCTGTCCCCCCATAATTTTAAAAATAATTACAAATTTTACTTAATTATGAGAATAATGTCACACAATCCTAATACATTTGAATAAATTCTTTGAACGCCTTTTTTTTATACATATTGATATGTACTTCAAATGAAAAACAACAGCACATTTATATCGCATTCATATAAAAAGTTTAGTTTCAGTCCCCCCTCTAAAAAAATCCTGGCCACTACCGTGCATTATGTTATCTATATATTTTCTTATTTGTGTTTTATTTATTTAATGACGAAATAAATAAAATTTTGTAATGTTTAGATTTAATTACAGGTTCTTTTATTGTTATACTTTTAAAAAAATTACTATTATTTTAATCTATGTATTTTATGATAGAATTTTCAATATAGGTTGATACAATTTTTTTGAACAACAATCAAGATGAATTGTGAAGAAACAAATTCAAATTGTGAAGACATGAATGAAGTGATTTTCACATGGGACAACATTCTGAAATCTTCTGAAGATAAACGTGAATATAGGTAGAGTTTTTTTTCTTATATATTATTTTTTTACATTTTTCAAACTGTTGTCACTATAAAATATTTTTGTTTCAGAGGTATTAAATTAAAAAACCATCTGAAATGTTTGCTGGTCAGTGACCCAACTACAGACAAATCTGCAGCTTCTTTATGTGTGAACGTTGGTGAGTAAATAAATAAACCAAATTTTTTAGATTTTTATTTAATTAATTCATAATGATGAATGATCATTATAATGATTTTCCAAATAGGTTCATTTACTGATCCGGATGATTTGCAAGGCTTGGCACATTTTTGTGAACATATGCTATTTTTAGGAACTGAAAAATATCCTGAAGTATGAGAGTACTATTTTTTTTTTTTTTTAACTCATAATATATATTTTTTTATATATACATAGTTGTATTTCAGGAAAATGCATACACAAAATTTTTGTCCGAACATGGTGGATGTTGTAATGCCTACACAGCATCTGATCATACTACATATTATTTCGATATAATTCCTGAACACTTAAATACTGCATTGGATTTGTAATATTTTTCAATGATATTTAAATATTTTAAATTAAATATGTAAAATCAGTTCTAATTAAATTAACGTTTACTTTTGATTTTGATTTTGTTGTAGGTTTTCCCAATTTTCATTTCTCCATTATTTACTATCAGTTGTACTGATCGTGAGTTACAAGCGGTAAATTCAGAGCATGAGTCAAATATATGTTCTGATTATTGGAGAGTAGATCAATTGAACAAGGCTATATCAAATCCAGAACATCCATTTCATAAATTTGGAACAGGTAAAACAATGTGGAAATTAAAATGGAAAGAAATTAAATAAAACATAAATCATTTTTGAATTTTAGGTAATAAAGATACTCTAGAAACATTTCCTAAGAAAAATGGAACTGATGTGCGAAATGAGCTCTTGAAATATCATTCTGATTGGTATTCTGCAAATATAATGAGCTTAATAATTTTTGGGAAAGGTCAGACCTAAAAATAACATTCTGAATATACAAATCAATTAATTGAATTTTGAACTAAAAAAAAATATTTCAATTTTATAGAATCCCTAAATGAACTTGAAAAACTTGCAATCGATAAATTTTTACCTATTGAAAATAAATGTGTCCAAGAACCAGAGTGGCCTGGACATCCGTTCACTGAAGATTATCTTGGAATGCAAATAAATGTTATGCCTATTGAAGATGTTCGAAAACTTAATATATCATTCCCTATACCCGATTTGACAACTCACTACAAAGGCAATGTAAATATAGATTTGAAATTTCATTTATATATATTCATTGAAAATGAAATTAGGTTTTAATTGAAATTTTCCAATACATTTATATTTCAGCCAGTAAGATATATTTGTTATTTAATTGGGCATGAAGGTCCAGGAAGCTTGTTTTCATTGTTAAAAGAAAATGGATGGTGTGACAGCGTAAATAATATATAAAAAAAAATATATGATTTAATTTTTTATTTATAGAAAATTATTAAATAATTTTTTTTAATTTTCAGATTAAATTCTTCTAGTAATAATGATGCAAGAGGATTTGACATGTTCAATATTTACATAGATTTGACGGAAAAAAAGGAATTAATCATACTGACGACATAGTTAATTTAGTTTTCGAAGTATTAAAATTTTTTTTAAAAAACTTTTGGTTACTGAAAATATAAAAATATTAATAAAATCATTCTTCTAATATTATAGTATATAAATTTACTACGCAAGAAAGGTATTCAAAAATGGATTTTTGATGAACAAGCAAGTATTTCAGATATAGAATTTAGGTTTCAAGATAAAGAAGATCCATTAGATTTTGTCACCTCAAATGTTCATAATATATTTGTAATTGTTTTTTTTTTATATTCAATGAAAATTTACATATTATATTACTTTTTACATATAAAAAATAATGAATTGTGAATTTAGGACTATCCTATGGAACATGTTTTAAGTGCAAATCATATTCTAAGTGAATGGAAACCAGAGTTGATTGAAGAAATATTAGACATGTTGACACCTGAAAGAATCCGAATATCTATCATGGGAAAATTGTTTGAACCAATTTGTGAATTAAAAGAAAAGTGGTATGGAACTAAATATCATATGGAAAACATATCAAGAGAAAATATTGAAGTTTGTGATACTTTAATTATTATTTTAATATTTTATATTGAATGTGTTTGTAAAATATAGTAATTTATAAATAATTTACACAGAGATGGTCCAATTGTGGACTTAATGAAAAACTAGCTCTACCATTGCCGAACTCTTTTATTCCTGATTGCTTAGATTTGATTTCCCCCGATCCAGAATCTAAAGAATTTCCCACAATTGTATATGATTCTCCGATTATGAGAATATGGTACAAACAAGATGACGAGTATTTCTTACCAAAATCAAATTGTTTTTTTAAGTTAAGCAGGTATTGACATTTTGAAATACATTTTAGATAATTTTGTAATAATGTATTGTTTTCTTCATCTTTTAGTCCAATTGCATATTCAGATCCATTAAATAGCGAGTTAAATGAAATATTTGTATTGCTGTTGCTCGATTCACTTACTGAATACACATATGCGGCTGAATTAGCTGGTTTGAATTATAGTATTTCAAATGATTCTTATGGTTTATCGGTAAGAAATACGATCATTAGTAAACTTTTTTAATTTGATGTATAATCAAAATTAATGATTTACTAACGAATAACTCGAAAGCTCAATATGCTTTAAGTATTATATATGAATATGATTAAAAATATGTATTTAATAATTTTAGATATCAGTATTTGGTTTTAATTCGAAACAGCATATCCTACTCGAGCATATTGTGGAAAAAATAGTTGCATTTAAAGTAGACCCAAAAAAGTTTGATATTAAAAAAGAATATCGTGTGAGAGAACTAAAAAACTTTGAAACCTGGGTTCCTTGTTCTCAGAGCGATTATTACATGGAGACAGTATTAAGTGAAAAATTATGGACAGTCAAAGAACTGTTTGCAAGTTACCAATGGTAACTTATGGTTTTATGGAATATTTCATTATTTTTAACATTTTCTAAAATTATTGTTTTTCAGATGTCACAATTGAAAATTTGGAAAAATTTATTAATAGCTTGTTGCTGAAAGTCAACGTTGAATGTTTAATTCATGGAAATATTTCAAAACAGAACGCTGTGGATCTCGCAATGATAGTAGAAAAAAATTAAACTCTTATATCAAATTAAAAAAAATTATTTTTATTTCTAATTTTATGTTTTCACTCGTTCAGTTTGCCTAAAAACGTGATTCCTCTTTTTCCCCAACAATTAATGCTAATAAGAGAAATTCAATTGGAAACAGGTAATTTTCTTACATTCTTCATTCATTGTTAATTATATTACAATTTCCTTTTTATTTACAGGCAACTATAGGTTGGAAATTGACCACAAGATCTATCCTAGCTCTTGTACATTGTTATATTTTCAATGTGGATTACAATCAACATTGAATAATATACTTTTACAATTATTATTAAATATTATAAACGAACCTTGTTTCAATATACTCCGTACCAAAGTAAGTGTGATAAATTATGATTCAACTGATTTCACAGTGTACAAATTAAAATCAGTTCTCTTTAATTTCTAACATAATTTTAATTAGGAACAACTAGGATATATAGTGTATGGATATATTCGATGTAATAATGGCGTGCAAGGCTTGGCAATATCAGTTCAGTCACAAAAACATCCTACAGAAGTCGAATCTAGAATCCAAGCATTCCTTCATCATATGGATGTGAGTTTTTATGATTACCTATTTAAAGCATTTTAAATACTGTGGTTATGTAAATTTTAGAGTTATATACTCAATCAAAGTGATGAAGAATTTGAGAAGCACCGTAAATCTGTGATTGCTGATAAACTAGAACGCCCAAAGCAATTAATGCATCGATCTTATATGTACTTATCAGAAATAAATAATCAACAATATCATTTCAATCGAATCAATGTGGAAGTTGAAGCTTTGAAGAATGTCACTAAAGCACAGTTATATGATTTTTATAAGGTTTATTTTCATAATAACAAAATAAAAATAATTAAGTACATATTTGCTTTAAGATTTCTTGAATACATTTATATTTTTCATTTAGGATATTTTAGCTATATCATCACCAAATAGAAAGTTGTTGGGCATTCATATCATATCTTCAGCTGAAGGTGGTGTTGCACATCCCGATACTATTGAAAGTTCAAATCCTGTTATCGACGATTCGATCGTTTATTTACCTGTACCAGAAGACGAAACAGCGGTATCAATTATTTTTCTTATTTTTCTATTATATTTTAATTAATTTTGAATAAATATCCATTTTTCTTATTGCAGGTAACATTGATTGAAAACCTCACTGTTTTCAAGGCGGAAAGAGCATTGTTTCCACTTGTGTCACCGTATATTAACATTCCACTTAACCGGTGTTCACAGTGTTTTTTTTTCTCAAAATCGGAACCAAAGGACAGCATTTTATTTAACTGTTACAACACTTGTTTTACTTCTTATTATTTTTCTGTTAATTCCGATAGTTTGTTATGTACTCATACATTGAGGATGAATAATTTGGAGATTGTGTTATGGGTGGGGGGTAGTTTTGAGTCGAAGGATTAATTTGAAGATGATGTTGTAAGAAAATAAATTTAGGGGTAGTTTTGGGATGGTTTGGGGTAATTTTAAGATGAGAATGTTTTTTGGATGTGTGGATGAATTTAAAGATAATGTTTAATGAGGGTGGATTTAGGTGAAGTTTTGGGGTAGTTTAGGTATGATTATAGGAGTTTTTTTGGATGAGTGGACGAATTTGAAGATGATGTTAATATTTTTTCAAGCACAAATAATCCAAAACCAAATAATCCACACCCGATTATCAATACACTATTTTGCGAACATAGTTAAAACAATAAATATATCACGTTTAAGACTCCTTATTCTGGCTCGATGGGATAAAGGAACTGTTGTAAATAATATTGAAATAACTTTTTATTTCCTATTACCTACCATTTTACTATTTTTTTGTACATTATAAATGCTTTTTTTTTCAGTATTTACAATTTTGAAACCCTCCCTCCCCTCATGTAACTTTACTATAGTATTTTTATGATGTTATAAAAATTCAAAATTATTAATATATTTAATTAAGTATACTGCATGACACATATGTATTTACATGTTATAAACTTAAATCATGTTGAATATTCATTTGTTTTATTTTTTATAGAAATGTAAATTTAATTCCATAATTTTGATTTTATGAAATTTTCACGAAAGATTGAATAAATTTTTAAAAGCTTATTTTTTTTTTAATACTTTCATATATTATATAAAATTTTTTTATGCTTCTATAAATACACATATTTCTTTGACCATAATTTTCTTCAGAAAATAAAAGAATTTAACAAATGATGATTTGATATAAGTACTACTGAACATCACTGTGAGAAAAATAAAAATAATAGATATCTGATTTAATAATTTTATTAATAAATTTAATTATCAGTATATATAGAGAGCATTCTAGCTGAATTGCCTTTTAATTAACATGTATGAATTCAGGTTAGAAGCAATTGTTCCATTGAATTGAATTCAAATTTTCAACAAAGAGTCATTTCACAAAAAAAGAAAAGAAAACAATGTTGTAATTTTCTTAAAGAACAATGTTGATTTATTGAAACAAACTTAAAAAAAAATATTATATAGCATCTGGCAAAATATAAGCACACAGCATAAAATGTATTATTCATACAAGGATATACAAATTTGATAACTAACTGAGAATTTGCATTAATTAATTAAATACATCGAAAGAGTAGAGAGAACAACTACCTTTCATTACAAAGTTTCGAAATTTTGACGAATACTGTTTACTTTAAGGAAGATATTCGGTTAAAAAAAGTATATCACTAAAGTCGGTAACAATCAAATATAAAATATTATTTCATTTCTTTTATACAATAAATAAATAAATAAATAAATAAATAAATAAATAAATAAATAAACGAAAACAAAATGAAACAATAATAATTTAAGTGCCTTAACAACAATTGTTCGTCATAATGACGGCAGTGAAAATAGAACGACTCATTTTTTTTCATTATTCAATATAAATAACATTATCAATAAGAATATAACAATTAAAATAAACAAAATCATTATGCAACCATTGCATATGTATATACGAACTAATATATACACATGTAACAACACATACATGTTTTTTAATGGATTTTTATAAGCAAATTATGCAATGTTGTAATGTTAGACTAATTTTCACTAGATAACAATGTTTATATGTGTTTTGTATGAATGTGCACTTACAATTTAGTTAGACATAATCGCATTCGAATTTGATTTAACTATATACATAAAATCGCAAACACACGTATGAAATCACACGCTTGCGAATTAAATGTATCCTCTGTACAATTAATGTTTTACAAATCAAAATATACATATATGTATGTATGTATATAAAAAAAGAGAGTACAATAATGAATTTTCAAAGGCATTAGGACATTTCTTCTTCAATTTCACCGTAAAAACTGCTGAAATCACAAAGCGCACTCATTACAAACTATAATATTGCAACGTTGTATTACAAAACAAATGTGAATACATTGTTCCATTTTCATCGTACAGATTTAATTATTAAATCTATACTGAAATCAATTTAATGGTTAATCCTAATTTTTTTATGATCCGTCTTGGCGTTTTGTGTTTAGGTGCATTGATCGTTTCGTCGGTGAAATTTTTTTATTTTTATTTATAATTAATAAAGAGCATGCATTTGCAAGTTGTAAATCCGATAAACATTCATAACGATTTAATAAATATATTTATAAATTGTATATTCACGCACACTTTCCACAAAACTAGATCACCTTCTTAGTCAATGGGGAAATTGAAGGAAATAATTGTTTTGAAGTATAAAGCTATTAACTATTTTATAGAATACTATATCATATGTACAATATATATAATTATATTTTGAGAATGAATGAAAAAACAAATTTGAAGTATGTATAATAAAAAAACTTTGAGATTCAATTGAAAAAACATCGAAAAAACTTATTAATCACAGATATATCTTCAATAAATTGCTGAAAACGATCTTTATATAATTAAAAGTAGCATCGAACATTTCAGTGTTTATGTACTTTATATCTCAATGAATAGAAAACAGATAAGTAAATGTTTTGACTATTTTTTAATTATTTGTGGCTGATTTAAGTTTATTTACAACAAAATAATAATTTATTAGTAGTAAAATCATTAAAGTAAATATTAAATTCATAAATCTATCAGATTATCTTATAAATGAAAAATACTTAATTTTTTTTCCAAATAGCAAGTCTTCAACTTTAATTTAACGATTTCTTTAACTCAATTATTATTTTTAATATTTGCGAACTTAAATTAATCATATAACAATTATAAAAAATATTTTAAACTTTTACTTATCGTTTCGACATTGACCTACATACAAAGATTGAAAACCAAAGCGTTCCGATATCACTTTGTACCTCAGGACACGATTTATTATTTCAAACGCAAACGAATCTGAGAAACAAATCAGTTCATTTCAATAATTTTTCTTCTTAAACGTACGTTATCAAAATCCCTAATGAATTGATATTTAATATTTTTTTTACAAATCGTATAAATTACATAATTTGGTGTATTCAAATGCATTATATTTAAGTACATAACATTAGCTTATATACATACATACATACATACAAGCATCTCATGCAGCCAAGTACACACATTCGTACACATGCACAATAATGTGTTCATAAATAAAAATGTATATATCATATGTGTGTGGATGTACATGAGCACAAAATCGATGAAGATCCTCACGGGGGTATTCTTCGGATCGTGGAGAGTTCCGATCGGAAGAATACCGTTGCAAAAAATCGTGCAGCACGTGCTTGCACACATACAAACGATTTTATATACAACTTGATATTTTCTAAACATGTCTTCGACAAAATAATAATATTTCTCATTTTTTTTCATCGACAATCAACTCTATTCTAAATTCCGAAGAAGGATTCAATGTATATTTAAAAAAAATTAATATCAGAACGTAAAAAAAGAATGCGTTTAATTTCACATACAATCACTTTTATTACTTATCAATTAACGTGTTATTTTATGAACTCGCTTTTCAGTCATTATATTTTTTATTATTGCATAATTTGTGCTCTTATTCAATTACATAATTCATATAGAATAAGCTTCACGTAGATATTACTTAGATGTAAATTCATGCTTAACAACAATTGTATCTCAATACCGAACGCCACTATCGCTTAAGCAGGCACCATTCTTCTTAAAAAAACGTAACAAAGTATCTATACACTTTTGAATCTCTCAAATATTCAACAACCGAAAGATTCGGACAATCCAACCGAATGGAAAATCTGCGAATTTGGAACGAGACTTTAATATACTTATTTAGCAAATTTGTGAAAAGGAATATATTCGCACACGTCAAATGTGCAAAGTTGAAATTATCGATATATTTATGTTTTATTTATTTTGTCGAAAGCTCCGGAATTTAGAAAAGAGTGGTCAGGTACCTTGGGACTAGTATTTTTTAATTATTTTAATTTCACTAGATACTTTTTTTTAATATTACGTACAAATGTGTTTCTTTTCAAATATTTATGATAAAAGATAAACATTTCTCAAGTGTAAACAATGTTCATTAGTGAATTTGAACATGATTCAAAACCCGATTTCATAGAACATCATCTGGGTCGACAGAATTCTTGGCGTTAGAAAACATGGGTCCTAATTCTAATATTTAGCATGTTGGCAGTGTGCGGACAACGCCATCTAAAGATTTGAAATAGTCGAGAAAGAAACCGCAATCAGAACTACGTTAATGGAGACGGCGTTAATATTTCTTATGATTGAACGCTAAGATAATGCATAATTTATTCACATACAATGAAACATTCACTACCATAAAAAAATGATGAGTGAAATATTTTGAAAAATTGCTTTGACATCAGATAATGTTCTAGCTTTCACTTATATTTATTCAAGAATCGTAGCATACAATAAGTTAACAATTACTGTGTATTCCAAAAATGTTCCTTTATACAACATATAACAAAAATAAAGATCGTTTCAATTTTACAGTGACTTAAGTTCGAAGAATGATTAATCAAATCAATCACTTCAATAACAATTAAAAAAAAACTCGTTCTCCTAATCTTATATTACGCTTATCATTAAATCATTAAGTTGATTTGTATATGTATGTCTGTAGTATGAAAGATAAGGAGAAAGATTTTATTTAATATAATCTATGTGTTACAGTCACTCTAATATATATTTGTATTATATAAAATATAGAGAAAATTGGATAGGATAGTAGTGTTAACCTAATAAGGTGAAACTCAGATAATCATCTGATCAACAGGGCGATGATGCTCCAATATGTGGAATATTAACATGTACACATTATACACTCGCACTCCACATTATATAATGTATTCGATGAAATATTTAATCGGATATATACATATCAAAGGTATCGATAAAAGTGTCACCTAAAATTATTCAACCAATCAAAAGATCAGGTTAAAAGTTAAGTTAGGTAATTTATTGAGAAACTGTATCGAGTATTTAATTTTCAGAGCCACGAAATTGTTATTGAGATCGAATATTTAACTTTAATTAGTCTAATTATTTATAGGATCTAATCATTCTTTAACGTTCTTCTTTCATATAATTATTATTTAGTCGAGCGACTGATATGTTCATTTTATATTAAATTAAACTGACTCATTTTACGCCTGTTTGATTTTGGACGATGACACTTTTAAAGTTACCTTTAATATTTTCATAGCGTTGCATTCGATAAAATATATGTGTGCACATATGAAGAGTATAGTGGTAAGATTAATTTTAAAATAGCTTATAGTATATATAAATTGCTAGGCGATAATATTAGAAATATGAATTATTTATTTACAAACAGTGTTTCTACTAAATTGGAAGATGTATAATATCCATTAGAATATAGAAAGCTGTTATAATTAGACTTTAATATAAATAAAATGTTTCATATTGTTTATTGAAAATATACAATAAACAACATCAAAACACTAAAAATGATATATTAAGAATAAGTTAATAATTGGTTTTGATATTAATGTAGAACTCGTTTGAATCATTTTTTTTTTTATATTTCTGTGGAGTCAGACAATCGCTTTATTATGTTTTCATAATGTTGCGAATTTAAAAAAATAGCATTAAAACAAGCTTTAGATTATATTTGATTCATTATTCGATTAGGATCTTCATTCAATATTCATGAAGTGGTCCCGATTATATTTATTAGATAATATCGAACATGAGAAAACTGTTAATTTAACGCATTGTCTTTGATCCCATTCAGCATTGATTGTTGATCATGATATTTGATTTGGATACGAAATTGATAAATCACGCATCTGCAACAAATCCTCGAACGTTGAAATGAAGTCTGTGCAGTTGAATAATTATGTATATGAGATTTAGGCGTTATAAATATTCATATATATATATATATATATATATATGTATATATATAGATCTTAGGGACAAATTACACGTAAGCAGTACTGAAAATTTGAATAAGAATGATAAGAAAGACAATACAAAGGGACCTTTTAAGAAAATAAGGACACCAAGTGAAAAATTTGATAATATTCAATTTGATGTCCTGTACAGTGCTAGGCACATATTTTCCTTGATCACCATTTTATATGTACTTATATATAATATAAAAAATATTTACATATTATATATTATATATGTACATATATGTTTTAATTATTAATAACAATTATCACACAAATTATAATATCATCATTCATACTATTTAACATAAAAAAAGATATTTTAGAAAAGTCTCGTTATCAGTGATCGGTTTTGGTGAATCAATCATCCCTGAGTTTCAACATCACTAGGCTTATTATGCTCATCAAAGAGCTATTGAACTACAAAAGTCTGAATTTCATAATTCATACAATAACCATAAGAACTAGATTCAATTATAAACTATATATATATTTATTTAAATATAACAAATCCATATGGGAACACACCCATTTGTGACGCAATATTAATTTAATTGTGTATGTGTACAAGTAAAAAAATGAGCGAGCACAAAAGTGCTACATGTTAAATGTATTGCTGTCTTAAAACACTGTTTTTTCACATACCGAGTCCAATCGTTTTAATTATATTGTTCAATACTGAATTGTCACATTGTCCAGTGTTTTTTTTTTTTATTTATTTATTTTATTATTTCGAATATAAATAACCATTTCATAATAAAATACAAATTGGTCGGCGCATGTCTGGTTAAAACCAATCTTGCTAGTATGGTTATGCGATGATTCATTAAACCGCTGTCTCGGTATGACTATGACTCGACAGACGCCTCGACGCCGATTTCGGGAACGGTGAGCTCCGCGCTGTGTCCACATATTCGATGGAAGCCGAAGGCTGAGATAGTCTCTTGCTGAATATGGGTTGTTTGCGCATCGCTTCGGCGAGCGCGGCATCTGCTCCACGACTATCAAGACCTTGCCTGAACGCATTCACCACTCGGATCTATCAATATAGAACGAAAAATGTTAATTTTTTTTTGTATAAATGGTGTGACAGTTGAATTTATGAATATTCACAGAAATTTTGGTACAAATATTATACAACAAAGAAGTATATTGAATGAAAATTTGTACCAATGCTGAAATTGAAAAGATGTGAAGGTTTGTGTTAACAGAAATAGCTACATTATTATAGTATTGAGTTTTGAAGTATATACAATATACAATTTCATTATTAACACAATCAAATATCAGATACTTCAAACTCTTCCAATTTTGAATTTTATTTTATGTAAATAGTTTTTTTTTGTCAAAATAAGGTGGGGTTATGAAAAACAAGGATAATAGGTATATGGAATGACAGGAAATTAAATTTTATACGGTTTACCGTAACTAAGTAACTAAATATACTAAACATCAAATTCAAGTCTCATGCTTTTCCTGAAATACATCCATTAAACAACTATGCACTTGTTAAAAGTAACAATAAATTAAGAAGAAATGTATCTAAAATTCTTGTATAAAAAAAAAATTAAAGAAAAGAAAAAATTTAATTGTATATTCACAAAATTATAATATTTTAATTATTAATCTTCATTTTTAGCATTAGATAATCAAATATGTCAGTTGTTGGTTTCTATAAATTGCCTTAATAAGTTACATACAAAACAGTTAATACAAACCTGCAGTAGTATGCACTTATTCAGAAAATATATTTATGAAAAGAAGCAAATAAATATACATTTCAATAACAAGTAATTCGAATGCTCGATCGAGCTTTGAAGCTATATATAAATAATAGCTTCAACAAAGCAAAGCAAACTATAAAAAATAAAACTTTGAAACACAATATTAAATTTCAATATGATCACGTGAGTTATATTCTTTTTCAAAATACAAGAAAGATTCAAGTATTTTGTTAAAAATATCGCAAGTCAAACGATATAAAATAAATTTGTATATTATATATAAAAAAACAATTATTTTGAAGCATAAATAATATATAACACACATATTTCAGAAAGTATATTAAATATACAGAATAAAAGTCGTTGAAATTAGTTAATTTTTTTTCATTGTAGAGTACTTCGTTTTGAGTTATCTTCATTATCAGTGAAGAGCTCTATATAATAAGTACACACCTTTGAACTACATAAAAACAATTTAAAAAAAGATCATTGATTAGTCAAAAAATAGAATAAAACTAATCAGAAAAAAATTAAGTCTAAACTTAACAACATCTTGGTATTGTAAAATTTATCCATCAATACTAATGACATTTAAAACATGCCATGCTAACGATAAGCAGCCATTATGTCGTACAAAGAAATATTCTTTCCGCAGAATTACATTTACCACAACAAATGTAAACAGCATGTATGAAACAACCTACTAAACGTCAGTAGCATCTAAGAAACAGAATTACGTTTCACCATAAAAAAAATACTACTTAGAAATCTGTATTTCATTATTAACTAGTATACATGCATGTCAAAATTAAAGCAAGCAAACATTCATTAAAATCTATGAACGTAATTAATGCACATATACTAAATGAATACTGCATCTATGCCAATTACAAATAATACTATGTAAAGTTATAAGCAACATTCTAGAGTGATATTCGACTAACGAAACATCAATTCTGTATTGTGGTACATGTGCATAGCGAAACTAAAATTAATCAGGAAAAATAGAAAACAAAACACTAAGACGGGAGGGGATGTTGCTTACAGCCTGATCAGTCGAACTCTTGCTGTAATGGGACCGAATCAGGCGTTCTTGTAACTCGCCACCTATCACCTTCGTTGGTTGTCATGTAAAAAATAAGGAGGTTTCATCATCATGAACAGGAGAAATACAAGAAATAGACAGCGAGTTGAACAAAACCAAAAAAGTGAAATATCACACTACACATTGCTGTATGTGTCGATTGATTGGGGCAAAATGGTTGAAATCGGACGACAACACAAACGTGACTATT
Source organism: Hydropsyche tenuis (assembly GCA_009617725.1). Classification (NCBI taxonomy): domain Eukaryota; kingdom Metazoa; phylum Arthropoda; class Insecta; order Trichoptera; family Hydropsychidae; genus Hydropsyche; species Hydropsyche tenuis. Next base: position 240,264 of record VTON01000150.1, on the reverse strand, counting down.
GTTAACGTGCAGTTCAAAATATTTCACAATGGTAGTATTCCATTACACAGACAAATAAATAAATAAAATAAATGTGTAAAATAAAAAAATATTCACAATTTAAATATGTAATGAATTATGAAAAAAAATACACTAAAATTACAAGACTATAGCACAAGAAAAGATATGATGTGGTAAATAATGTCATAATATATATGTTCAATATGTATATTTGGATAGGGTTAAAGTACAGATAGACAAACAGAAGAACAGTTTGCTAAAAGAGTGCAGATTTACTATTGACGTTATGACAGCTGCAAATAAAGCTTTCGATTATAAAATACCATTGCATAAGAGTGATCTTTGAAAATAAAACTGTGTAATAAAAGTACAAGATTCCACAAAGTTACACCATTCATTACGAAGAATTTTTTATCCAATATAATAAAACAATAAATATCATTCTTTCGCTACTGTTACTATACATTTTATAAAAAATTACAAATGATACCGAGACAGATGCCAAGTATACAATATAGGTTCTATAAAAAACTATGCCTACTATTTTTTATAAAATGTGGAACAAGAACGAGGGATGAAAGTACAGGAAAATTTTTTCACCTCCAACAGGGAAAAGTAAACGGAGGATGATTAATATGAAACAAATTGTGTATTACACACTATTGAGTCATATCTTTTATAAAGTACAAACATTTTTTTTTATAAAAAATAAAAAAAAAAACTTTCTCTTATTCTATTTAATTTTGTGAACAGAACAATTTAATCTTTCGCTATATAAATTTTAAAAGGGTAAGAGTTAACGATAATTGTAAGTTCACAACAGATATAAAGTATACATAAACAGTTTCGATTGATAATAATAGACAAATGATTGAGAAGCAACTTTTGTAATAGTCAAGAAATTGTGGTGATAATACAGTCGATGTAACTTCCATTCTTGGCAAGACGACAGAATTGCAGTTTAAGTGGATTCAATAGCGTTAATAAAAACTTATTTTTTTAAGAATGTGAAATGGGTGCAGAGGAAGAGAGATATTCTTATTTATTGAGACGAATCTACTAAATTTTACTAAAAAAAAAAAAATATAAGTGGTTAATTTTAATGAAGTAGAAAGCCTAAGCAGAGCGATAATCTGCCTAGCAAATGCATGTTATTTTTAACAATTGGCCCATTATGAGATATTGATGAAAAATATTTTAAATATGAAGTAAATGAATGTAATGATTTTCTACATGGAATTTATGGCATCACTATGAAAGAAAAAAATTGAAATGATAAGAAATATGGGAAATTTTTTTAAACTCAAGACAATGGTAATTAATTTATGAATTAATAATAATATAAATGAAAAGATTAATAATTATATTAATATAAATATGAAATAATTTATTATCAGAAGCGTTATTTTTTTTTTTGAAGGGTATTCATAGATTGAAAATTTACAGGTAATTTAAAATCTGTTAGTAATTTTTTGATGGTAAAATTGTAATAAATTTAAATTTACTAATATTACACATACGAATGTTGAACTATGGCTTTTTTTTATTTTAAACAAATCTTTAAAATTCACAATTATTATTCAACGTTATCAAAAGTGAAAGATGTTTCAGCACACAATCAATCCAAATACACCTGAAAACCTCACACGTGTACATTATTTTTTTTTCCATTTAGTTTTTTGTCATTCATCCTCCATTGATAGTGTTGTGAGTAAAGAATGTGAATCAACAAAAGAAGCAAAGTGATTTTGTATATTGTATGGCAGAATAAAAAAACAAAAGCTTTAAACATCTTTTAACAGTATTTTTTCACTAAAGCACATCGCAATTTACTAAATCTCCACTATGAATCCGAAAAAATTTGCATATGCATGCGAAATTTTTTCGTTAACTATTTTAAGACATCGATTACGAAAAACAAAAGTTGCATATAGCTATATTATTCTGGAGAAAAATAGAAAAGACAATGACTTCAACATAAGTTTTATTCTAAACATACTACGTCTTTCAATAATATTTTTATTCAACTATATTTTCTCCAGAATCGAAATATGTACATATTTAACCATGATAAATAAAATACATGAATATACAAACACACATGACAGTGTGATCGAATCGTGTACGAATGCATGAACGTCTATTAGTAATGAGCAAAAAATAAACATAGCAAGTACATCGAATTCTGAAAATTTCATATATATGTATATATATATATATTTGAATAAGCATATGCAATTGTGTATATGTGTCGTGTGTGAGTGTTTTTTGAAAACAGTTTCAGTGTCGGAATGATGTGAATATAAGTTATATCAAGCAAGTGGCAGAATCTACCACACATATTAGCAACAGTGGAAAATGCAAACAGAAATCGGTGCTTTCGTTGTGCACAAAAAAACAATCTTGTCTTGGCTTTTGTCTTGTAAAAAAAGAAGATATCACAAATAACATAAGAAAACCAAACAATAAGAAAATAATACACATGGAAAATAATACATCCATTGCTATTCATAAACAGATTTTACGAGTAGACACCATAAAATTGACAAAATTACCTCTCGTTTAACGCTGATATCCATTCGGTTAAATTGATTTTTTTTATACACTTTATTGATTAGAACACTTTAGTTCGTATTTGAAAGTTGTTAATGAATGAAAATATTTTAAAACAAAAACATCAAGTTTAACAAATCATTTTATTTTTTCGTGTATTGATAAATTAATTATTAAATAAAATGCACACAAATATAATATTGTTAATAGAAACATTGAACAAATGTATAATAATTTAATATAAATATATAAATATGTAGCGTTTCGATGGGAGTAATTACTACATATCGGGATATTTGATTATATTTATAAAATTAAAAAAATAACGAATATTAAAGATTTTTTTTTTGTTAAACATCAATATATATTTATAACAAAATTAATAATGATTAAAATATTATTATTATTATTATTATTATTATTATTATTAGCATGCATATTTGAATGCTAGTTTAGTAACATTAATTGTAAAAAGCGACATTCAAATGTATGGCAAAACTTGTGGTTGTTTTAAAATTTTTAAAGAAATAAACTTTCAATTTATATACAAATATATTCATACATATGCTTAAAGGTTTATCATGTGAATGACGTTTTTTATTATTTTTTTGAAAGGACGAAGACTTTGCATATGATTGTCGATACTCATTCTGTAAAAGATGCTCTTCAAAATTTAAACAGGAAATCGAATAAGTGTACATGCATAAAATAACCAAAACACGGTTAGAGGGAATGCACAAACTGTATAAATAATGAAGATATGAAATAAATGAGATAGTAAATTACAAAAAAATATTCTGAATGATTTTTTCTTGATATGAGCTTGTTTCAAATACCAAAGAAATCAATGTCATCTTTTACATAGCTAAAATAGATATGTAAAATCTTATGGACTCAGTCGCATTTACTGAGGATGATGAAAAATGATTCAAATTTCGATACAAAAAACAGATAAAAGACATTCAAATAGCAAAAAATTGAAATTTAAGTTGAGATTCATGCGACGAAATCATTACGATCAATCAAATCATTTTTTCCGGAAGTTGTGTGTATTTAAAAAAACATTCAAATCGAAAGGAAAACTAAAAGAAGTTTTATAGAAGTGTAATAAAAAAGTCATCAAAAATTAATAAACGCACTTCGATGAATTATATTAAGTAGACACACGAATGCAGTGAGTTCTGAAAGTATGATGAATTTTAAAATTACCTAAACAGTTTAAGTGAAGACGAATCTAGAATTTATATGGGTATTTATATCATTTAATAGTATAAGCTATGTATGTTACGATAACAATTACATGTTTAACTAGTGTGCTATAAATATATTTCAAAGTAAAATAAAATAATAATAATGAATGTAAATGATTTCTGCATGTTAATCACAAAAAAATTATTTTGAATTCTAGGATGTAAATCAACATAAAAAAGTACAAATGTGAAAATATATCGAACATAATATAAAGATAGAGATACAATGTCAAAGCCATTGGATATAATTTCAAACAAACATAAGCCAACACAGTATTATGATAAACTTTGGTTTGACGCTCGACTTTGCTGAGTATGAAAAAAACTGTTCACAAAAAAAATATACAAATTTAGCTAATGGAATGTAGTTTATAAATAATAATATTTGTGAGTGAAGTCTGTCATTAACTTACTGTTAACTTCATATAGTGGAAAATGTAAAATTTGTAAATCAAGTGAGAGTGTCATATACCTTTGGCCAACTTATATACACTCGGTTTAAGAAAGTGCACTTTAAAGCATTCACAACTCTAAAACATCGAGGTAAAATTAACTTTAACACTATCATATATGACTACAATATGTGAATTTTAGTATAGTATGAGCCAAATTTATATATAATGACATAAATTCCTTATGACATAGAGTTCTTAGGATAACTTTCTGATTTGCTCACGTTTAAATTCTTTCTTTATCACAAACAGGATTAAAATATGTTATTTGTGTATTTATTAAGTGATTGGTTTTAATTTAACGATTGTATGAATTATTTAAAAGTTTTTCTTGTTTAGTCACATGTTAATTTCAACCACTATCATTTTATAATATAGATTTCACCAACAGCATATATAATTATTTATTTATTTTTTATATTAAAAGCATTTCAGCTATAAATTTATTCAAATTTACAATATTTAATGAAATATTATATACAAAAGAAAGTTGACTTTTTGTATAAAAAAATATCTAAATGTTTATTTGAAAATATTTGAAATATATATTGTTTTTATAAATACTAAATTAATCAAATATATCAAAACGACAATTTTTTTTTTTATACAAAAAACAACAGAGACCTCGACATCCGTCGACAGTTCACACGAAACTTTAAAGCTTTTTTTAGATTTGTATATATTAAAAACGATAAGTGTGCATGTGTAACATAAAGAAAGCGCATAGTTCAACATAACTTACGAACATTAGAACGATTATACGCGGCACTCGATAGAAACAAGCGACTACTGGAACGAAATTAGGATCACGGGGGGCGACTTATGGGGGCGTCTCGCACGTTAACGAGACGCCTTTCGTACGGAACACTAGTTAGAGTCAGTTGGGGCGGGAGTTCAAAAGCGAGGGTGCTAGTCGCGAGAGCTAATGCACTCGTTGTAGGAGACTGCACACTGATGCGGCGGTGTTCCGCCAAGAAATTGTTTAAAAGTAAACGTCGACCCATCACCATCTCTGCATTTTGCTGCAAAAGTAATACCAATTCAGCTAGTTTGTCCATGACTGAATTTCGTGACCGCATACCTAAACTATACATACATTATCATAATATAATGTGTAAATATTATACATTTTACTGAAATCATAAGTTTTTTTAACTAGTTTTAGGGTAATACTAAAATAAAATACATATACACACGATTTTTTTGATGATGCTAAAATGGTAGTGATACGATTTCGAACTAATAAATGATATGACGAAAATAAAACAACAATTTCTATGATGGATGTCATGATAGCAAAACATATGTATCATTTGAAATAATTAATCATGCTGATGAAAATTGAGTAGTTCGGTTGACGTAAATTACAAAACATTAATTAACCATTCAATGTATTTTCATATATAAAGATGAAACAGCACGGAGTTTTAAAAAAAATGAATAAGATATAATATATAATGATTCCATTTTGTTTGAGCCATAAACTAAATGTATCGGGAATAAATATGATGAAACCAAATTGGAAATAGTAAAGGGGGGTGAATACATGCGAACACTTTAACGCTAATATTTCAAGTCCCTAAAAAAGGCACTATTTAGAATAATTTTGTAACTGAGCATATCGAAAGGATCAAGGGTACAACTTACTAAATTTTTTCAATACCATGAAAATGGATGTGTGAAAAGGAATTTTATACATTTCTTACCACTTTTATAGTAACGCTGACGGTTTGATTATAAAATTTTCTTCCTTCAAAGCCCTTTCATTTTAATTATACAAAAGTTAATTACTAAAATCCACTTGGTCATTAGTTCTGCTATCTTGTTCACATAAAATTTACAAAAAACCATTTAACATATACACAAAACATTAATTTCTGATAAAGCTAATCGAAAAGATCGACTTCTCTAGAAATACACATGAAAACACTTGCTTTTTACAGAAAAATATTGATACGGAGTAAAAAAAATTGTCTTGAGACAATATTATACATTTTAGAGCATGGGGTAAAAAAAATAAGTTTTATGTTCAGTTTTAAACAATATTATTTATTATAAATATTAAATAACGATCAGAAAAAAAATACGAAATTTCATCTATTTCATAAAAGTCAATGATGACAAATCTAAAAAATACTGAAAAAAAATTTAAATATTCACAACACATGAAATGGATCTCAAATCAGTTAAAATATTAAAACACAGATCATTATAGAAGTCTATATTATTATTTTATATCTCGATAAGAGTAAATTTCAAAAAAAATTCAGATATGTCTTAAGCGAGATTAACAATTTACTTATATCGATCAGTGTTAAGACACAATATCGGATTATGTTTTTTTTTTTTATATTTGTTAGGTATTGGAAAATCTTAAAGTCTTAGAATTTTCAAGCACGCACAAGATTAAATTTGGAAATATATGAAATGAAGTATATCAAAACCTTTCATGATAATAAAATTTTCTTTATTTACATTAACTCAATTGAAATATTCAGAAAATGAGGTCTCTAGATCCAATTTATAAATATATTGCTGTTATTTTAGTTGACTTTGAGAAATAAGTATAATAATACAATAAAAATCACAATTTCATTTTGATATATGTTTAAAATGAAAAATACAAAGAAAGTATATATATATATATATTATTATTATTATTATTATTAGTAAAGATATTTAAGTTGCTATTATAAACTAAATATTATAAGTACAAAATATTTTTGAAATGGCAGTGTTAAAAATAGTGTGCATAATATAAAAATTCAAAATATGTAACAGTCAAAAGGAAAAAATCGTATAAGAGTGAGATTGTTTCGAACAAAAAAAAATATCAAAGCAAAACGTGATTTAAGTATTGCTGAATTCTAAAATTTAAGGTGTTGAAATTTTTGTAATTACAAAAGAGCATACAACAACAGCCGTTTAGATGCATTACAATTTCAAATATGTCATGTGATAAAATTTGCATTATAAAAAAAATGGCAAATGTAAGGAAGCCCGTAAAATTAACGATGAATATAGAAAAGTTAACAGTTATCTTAATTTTAATTAATACTATTACAAAATGTTTGACTTCTAAGGAAGACTGATCATGCAAATAAGAAAGTAAAATAATTGTATCAAATGCAATTCTTATTGGTTTGGAATTTAAATAAATTTTACGATTTTTTACACTTACATAGAAAAAATGCATTTTGTCATTTGATATTTTATAAATTTATTTACGAATCAATAGTATAAAAATAATGTTCAATGTGTAATTAATTGCTATTCTCAATGTCAACAATAATTTTTGGCTATTTAATCAGATATTATCAAATATTCTAAGAAAAGAATCTGTATTTAAATTTGGAATATGAGAGATTTAGAATCTTCAATTTAATCAAGATTTTCAGTGCATTATATGAATCTTTGAAATTCAATTTGATGTTTATTTGATTTTTAATATTAAAAAACGTATTTTATATATTGTAATAAATGGAATAAAAATGAAAAAAATGAAATTAATCATATAAGTGAGTTGCCACCAAGATTAATTTATGTAATTATTATCATGGGCAAAAGTTACAGTAAATAAATAAAAAACTCGTATTGAACACATCGTGAATACAGATATGAGTGTATGAAGACAGTCGATAAAAAAACGATCAAAAAACGTAATAACTCGAAAATTCTTAAAGATGAAAAGCAATTCAGTGTTCAGCAAAGGATCACAGTGCGATTTATAATTGTTTATAAAATGCTTGTTATTAAGAATGAAACTTACCGAGTCTCCAAAACCTAGCTAACACTGTTTTGGTAAAGAACTGGAGTAAAGAATGAAAGACACAACAAAAAAAATAAATAAAAACTACTCAATGATTTTATACATTTTAATCTCAATGACTAGACACAAACCTAGCAAAACAAATCAATGTTGGCTGAGAGGGAAATATTCATGATAAAATAGTTTTGGCCAGCGAAATTAAAAGAAGACAAGAAGAGTGACATGTAAAGTGGATAAAAATATATTGAATATACTTAATAATATCAAGATTTTAATTACAACAAAATTATTATAAGATAATGATTATTTCTGAATATGTTTGTGAATCTAATCGAAAAAAAAAATACAATTATTTCAATATGGATGAGAAAAAAAAACAAAAGAAATAATTATCAATGTTAATAAAATACATAACAAATCATTCGAATTCTCTAATATATACAAACAAAATTATATTATAGATTTATGGAATTATAAAACAAAATGCAGTGTCTTTACACATCTAAATATGTGACAATAAAGTATGATTGTCGAAATCGAATAGATATTTATAAAAAAATAAACTAGTTTAGTCTATTACTTAGTTCTTAGAAGCTCATACGTTTTTTTTTGTGAATTTTAATAACATTAGTAGATCTCAGCTTAAAAGTAAAAAAGTTAAATCGATCTTCTTATATAGGTATAATAAATACAATATAACCTTAAATTGAACCAAGCATAATATTAAATTTAATACCCAGTTTTCAATAAATTAATTTGTTAATTATACAATAACTGCAATCCAAATGTTAAGTATATTAAAATCAACTGCTAAAAAATTTTTAGAAAAAAACTAGCGATTTAATTCGAGACAGAAAACTCTAATCAAATATTTTTTTTAAATCTATAACATTTTTTTTCAAAACACAAATAAATTATTTCATATATTTGAATAGCTTCTAACAAGAATTATATTCATGAGATTATGAAAGATGAAAAAAAAACTTAGTCAATTTTTTTTTAATTTAAACAAATAAATCACATAAAAAAATGATTTCCATCGAATGGAATAAATTATAATAAATACAAGTAGGTATATGGAGTGCAACAAGAAGTAAAATGGCATGACGTTCACACAAAAAATATTGACGTGTGCAACGGTGCGAACGAATGAAAATGCACAATTTTGGAAGCACACACACAAAAGTATGTTTCAATCGATCGATCCAACAGCACTTAAATGAAATAACTTGAAAAATGTTCCAACAATACATGGATTCTTCAAAAAAAAACATCTTTAAACATCGCTCAATACAATTTTGACAAAAAACACTCAACAACTATCTCAATTAAGTGCCATGTAAAGAAAGAAAAATATAAAAAAGAAGTGTTTTATTCTAGAAATATTTCATGATACAAATATGATTGATTATATAGGCGTTTCAACGGAACCAGGATGGCGACCACGTTTAGGCGGTGCCAAAACCTTGGCTTGTAAGCGGTCGTCGGAGCGCCGCCTCGCTCAAGCGCCGATATACGCAATGTCGGCCGGCAACCGACCAGCCAAGCAGCTTCAGAGCTGGGCATACTGTGCGAACTGTGGACGCTGAGCCGTTCCTCCAGGTCCTCCAGAGTCGATTTGAAAGCGCGCACCACCGCGCAGCTGCAATGCAAACACATACCACACACGAGGATTGTGAGAGCTGTGACGGCTCTGACTTGTTTGTACGCCCCACTGCCATTTTTTTTTTTTTTATTTCAGAGTAAAATTAATATATATATACGAATTTCTTAATATCCATCAGCTAACGCTTACCTTTATCGTAATCGTTATTTAAACTACGAGTTGTAACGTTGTGAAGAATGGAAGTTTTCGAATGTACAAGAATCCGTTTTCGTCTCTTTAACGTTTTCATAATGAAATTTGTTAAGGAGATTCGAAATTAACACATTTCTTAATAGCAATAGTTTTATAATACAAAATAATAATATTCGATTCATTCTCAAAATTATTTATTGTTCAAATCGATGATATCATTAGTTTTAATTTTTTTCGAATCAACTTTGATTTTTTAATGATGTAAAGCTCTGAATCTTTATGATTAGTTAAATTCGAATACTTAAATATTTAATTGAATTAAATTTAATACATAAATAATAAAACTATTCTCAATATTTATATTAGAATATAGGAAATGATGAAATTAGATAGAGAATGTGAAAAAGAGAAAACAAATACAAATAATTTCATCGACATTATACGAAAATAAATAAACTAAAACATAGAAAATACTCAAATATATGAAGAGTTGGATAGAAAGTTTAATCAGAAACTAACCACAAATTAAAGAGCTTACAAAATTCGAGATTGGGTTTATGTACGAATTTATTAAAACGCATAATGCATTCAGTTTAACACATTTGAAAAAATTAAACATAGTTTTTATAGTTCGAATCGAAGTCAACGACCAATACTATAAATTGATCGATGAAATAGCACGAAATAAAAGGCTATCAAATAAATGAATATAGATATCAAGAAAAGCCATCACCTTTCATACTTTATGACATGATTTTTATGATTTCAAATAAAAGTAAACGTATTGCAATAACAAATTGTTATCGCTTTGCATTTATGTTTCAAAGACCATTCATTAATCAGAATATTCAATTTATCTTATTGAATACATGGCAATAATCGACATAATACATGTCCGTTAAAAATAAAATAAAATAAACTAATAAAAAAGATAGAGTTATATTTAATATATAGAATTTTTTTTAATAATATATTTTAAAGATATCTAATTCTTTTAGATACATTAATGTGACTAACGAAAAAATGGTATTTTATCGAAAACAAAGAGATCCGTTAATTTCAACAAATTATTTTCTACTATTTATATTACATCTATCTAATCCTATTACTACCTTTTAAATAAGTACATATTTCTATATTATTTCCGATAATATACAAAATCTAATTAAAGCTGCGTTTTTCACATGCACTTACATACAATATGACATTAAAAAAACTGTATGAATCCTTTCAGTTTTCTTTTCAGTTTATAGCCCAAAGTATATGTACTTATAAAGAAAAATTATTAACGTTTAAGATAAGGTACAACTAATTATTTGTTTATAATAGCAATAAATTTTGTGAATTTATCACAGTAATATGCATATCATATCAAATTTTATTTTTCCCGCAATAGTTAATAAATGCATTATGCTTATCTTGTGAATAAAAATAAATCATTGTAGGTTTAAGAATAATTGAAAAATAATCATTTTAAGGGTAAAATTTTATAATTTTATAGTATTTTATATGGGATGAATTTCATTTAGCAAATGTTATAATTTTATATTTATTCAGTTGCTTTATATGTAATATATTTTTTTTTTATTATGAAAGATATTTTAAAACACTTTAAAGACTTGTAGAATGTTGAAAAAAGTGTAATATCACTAGTGCATCCCATGCAACAATTTAATTTATAATCAAATAGACATGTTTATAAATAGAACAAGTAGCATTCTACCAAAAATTTAGCTAACAAGGCAAAACTCAATTATACTGCGACGTGATATTTTCATTAACACAAACAATCAAAAGAACACTATTTATCTAAGTGATTTTCAAGAACTACCAATCTACAATATAAACAAGCCATCGAAATGCAAACACAAACGCAATTCATGAAAAAGAAAACTGCCGATTTGTGTCTGCATATGATTTTACTCATCTATGAGTCTATCGCCTGCTGGAACTAGATTGGCAGTGATAATGGAAAAATAAAAACATAAAACAAGACAGTAGACGAGAAGAATATGATATGTTTGATAATCTAAATTGTATTCACAACAAATATGATAAAATGTAGCAAATGTGCTTTACAGAGAAATATGTACGACAATAAACAACTGGCAAGATACTTTTAAGACACTTTTAACATTCAGATGAATAACATTAGGTTTGCGACTTCACAGAATTCATTGGGTATCAAAATAATATTGTAAAAGAGTGTAGCGGTAGACTGACATTTGATAAATCACATATAAAATGTAGAGTCCGCACAACAGTAGTGGTGACAAAATGACTTAACAAAATATATATATAATCTCACTTCATTCACTTTATCTTAGTATTAGAAAATATTTAGAAATCACTCAACAATAAAATAGTATTATAGTAAAATTTACTAAAATTAGAGATAATACTATGAAGAATGTGACAGAAGTGATATTTTCTCATGAATACCTAAAATCAAAACAATATAAACAATCCTTTCAAAATTCAGGGTGGGGTGAAGAACATGGCGCTAAGGGATTTTGGTTAGGCTTAACGAGACCAAATCAAGGATTGCATAACAACTAGTAAGGAATAGTGCTGATATTTAATCAGATCACAAGCGTACCTAGTATGGAATCTAAATGAGACGGGGAGGGGAGCATTGCCATAAAGAGGTATTTCTAGAAACAATGCGAGGCATACAAAAAAAGTACAAGTGTGTATGGAAAATATGGGATTGATGACCAACAGTTGATCAAGCACAAAATTTCAGACTGAAAAAAAGAAAGTCTCAAATTTTTTCAAAAACAATAAATGTATATACACATAAAATATTGCAACCTCACACTAGAAAAATAAATTTTCAAATAACAAGGGTTGGTTCCCTTAGAAAGTTTAACGTAATATATTCAGTGATCAATATCTATGCATATACATATAAAAAAAAAAAACGTGAATTGTGATCATTTCACTCATGCACAAAAAATAAATTAAACTTCTCGATTGGTGTTTTGTAAAAAAAAAAAAGAAAAAAATGAATGATTCTTTCACAGTCTGAAACATTGTAAGCCGAATTCAAGATACCAAACCTGATGCTATCTTGTTTTTATAAAGGATAAACTTTTGAAGGATTCGAAACATGTATTAGAGGCAAATTCTATAAATATTAAAACTCACATTTGAATATCAGAATTACATCAAATTAATGAAAAAAACTTTAATTTTTAAATAAATTTTGACTATTTATGATACTTGGAAATACTATTTATTAAATTACATAAATTTTCATTTTTTTTTATGATAAATTTATATGAATATTAGCAATTAGATGAAAATAATAAAATGCAATAACTTATGTTGCAAAACTTAAATAATATGCCTCTGTACATATGGTTGGTCAAGGAAAAGAATTTGATTGAAATGACAGGGATATAAAAAAGTAAGGAAATGGGAAAATGTGAAGGTGTTGTACCGTGGGGCATAAACGCTGTAGGCTGCCACCCCCAGGCGCTCCCCTACACCTCCGTCTCCAGAATGTACCGCGTCGGCTGCGCCCCCCAACAGACACACACATCAATTTCATACAAATCAATTCACTAGTATACATATAAAATAGTATATAAAAAATATATAATATTCAATAAATATATTTGATAAAGTGACATTCGTACAATGCCAACTTCAATGATGATTTAAATTAATAAATAACTTAAATATAGAAAAAATGTTTCCATATGAAGATACATTCTATATGTACTATGTATTAATATTGAAAAATATTAACATCATATGGAAATGCGATTAAAGCGATTCTTTGGTACAGTTGATTTCATACACAAGTTTAGGTTTATTTAATTTTTTTTTTTGTAAAATGCCTTATGATTATGATTAACACTTTTATAATGTATCATATTAATTATAATGTAAAAAAGAAGAAATATATCACGGTGAAAAAAAAAAACACATCATATGGTTTTGAACATTCCTAAAACACACATAGAACTAAGTGTTTGTATTAATGATAGAAGTGTGTGAAAAAACTTATGATATTCAATGATTATAAAAAACATTTCATCAAAACTAATAAAATAAGACACTCACTCGCTACTAATTGTAAAAATTGTTTAAAAAAAGGACATTGAATTTATAAAAATTTTGGAAAATAATAGATATAAAGTTTACTCAAAACTACACGATATTACTAAATAAAAATGTCAGAAATAATAAAAGATGGACAATCGAAAGGAAATGACATGGTAATAAAGTAGTACCTCACTAAATATAATTTAAATGAGTCTCACATATGAATATTGATACAGACAATATCTCAGTTAACATATGAGTACTTTTGAAACCGTCATTTCCTTTTGATAAATTTAGAGAAATTTATGCTACAAATATCAGGAGAGAGGTAGTAAATGTTAACAAACATTTCATATATAAAATACATCTTTCAAGCACTACATACGACATAATCATATAAAACGTAGACGATTCAAAATGTGACCATTGAAAGTGTTATTTCGACTAAAGTGTGTACACAAGTATATATATAAAAATAATATAAATATGTAAACATCCATTCCGAAAAGAAAATTATAAGCATACAATCTCACAGAATAACTGTATAAAAAAGAACAACCAAATAGCTGAGTACGAAACATAAATGTATATGATAAAAAAATAGAAATAAATAAACATATTCGATTCAAATATGATATTTAACTAAATTCGTAATAAACTCGTCGTTTATTAAAGTTCATTTAGAACTTAAATTAATAAGATCTTTTAAGTTATGAATAAAACCACTTATATAATAATAAAATCATGCATAAACTCGTTCATGTTAGCTCACATTAACAAACACGCAAAGAGTTACCTTAATTTTTCAAACATCACAGCAAATTTAGTCATGACAAATAATGAGTGTTACGTATCACATTTTCTATAATGGAAACTCATCGACTTTTTTCTCATCGGTGTAAAAATTAATCACTGCTAGTGATGGTCATTAAGAAATCACAAAATAATACTCTTATAAAAAAACATAATTAAAAAAAAAAAACCATTTAAAAATACTGGCAGGACGGGAGCCAACAAGCAAAAAAATAATTATTAAAAAACTAAAACAATTAACAATTGGAAATAAAATGCTATTATTAAAAAAAGAAAAACAAAATAGTGGGGTAAAGTTATAAAACATTTTTTTTGGTTGAGTTTATTTACAACAGTAATTGATTCAAAATGACAAAAAAAATTTCCAAAAATAATATATAGAATGTTTTATAAAGTTACTCAAAAAAAAAAACACAATATTTTTTAAATATATCATAATGCATATATTTATGAAGCAAAAATATATGAAAAAAGAAACCTATGTAAAAAAATATTGTATTTTCAAAAAAAAAAAAAAATAATATTAAAATATATATAACATGCAAATCTATTAAAATGAAGCTGTGAAATTTTTTTTTTTTAGGAGATACTAACCTGTTATTTCAATTTTCAAATTTATCAAAGTTTATCAAGTGTTTTATTTCACAATTTCATATAACTAAATATTAAAAAAAGGTAATAAAAAAAAAAATTAAAAAAGAAAATGGAAGTAAATAAGGAAATCATTGGTTTTGGAAATTTGTGCAGAA
Organism: Hydropsyche tenuis; assembly: GCA_009617725.1. Lineage (NCBI taxonomy): Eukaryota > Metazoa > Arthropoda > Insecta > Trichoptera > Hydropsychidae > Hydropsyche > Hydropsyche tenuis. The sequence goes on along the minus strand of VTON01000150.1, from coordinate 224,824 downwards.
ATAATAGGAAAAAAAAAGAAAGTAATAAAATGAAATGGTGAATGTAAATTAAATATGATACAATTTCTTAATAACACACAACAAACATACTCAATTCATTCCAATTATTGTGTATTTAAATCATGATGCCGAATGTGAATAATCGAATATACAATAAACACCCCAAAGTATTGAATATTATGGTTTATGTGTAAATTACTATTCTTACGAAATTCAATGGGATGAATAAATCAAAATAAGAATAATACATGAGAATTAAACGATATTACATGTGCTTTAATTCAAAATCCTCTTTCACATTATGAGGAATGAGAGATATATAATTATGTTTTTCAAGTTTGAAGTGTGCAAAAAAAAGTATATCGAGACTAGTTTCTCTTTTCTCCTTATTTTATCGGAAATCTAAAGTAGCCTTACAAAACTGAAATGACCTCTTAAATCAATGAATTGTATTATAATCAGTGTTAATAATGATTATAATAAATAACTGGATATATTAAAGTCTAAGCAAGATGTTAGCCGAAAACAAAATGTAAATTTATCACAAAACAAGTTTTGTAAATATGATTATAAAAATATTTTGAATGGTTAATAAATGTATCAGTAATAGTAGAATTTTATGTCTTCTGTTTGTCTTTTTTTGGGAATTTGATGAATTTAATATCATGATAGGTGATAAAAAAATGAGTCGTGACTGTCATAATCATAAAAATTTTTAAATTATAAAAGTATCGACAATTTTCTCAATAAAATAATATCAATATGACAAAATTTCATCAAAAAAAATATCAAATGATTATTTTTTAAATCTCATCCCTGAAAAATCCTAAATGTATTGTATGATTAAAAAAAATAATTTTAGGATGTCCCTTGATATATCGAAATTATCTGCATCATCTATATAATACGGTGCTCGATTTCAATAGTAAAAAAAATATTTATATACACAAGATTCAATAAAAATATAAAAAATTATCCATTTGAATTGAAGCCGTGTTTTTTAAAAAAAAGCATGCAAATCATGTATGTGCAGTGAATATATAAAAAAAATCATTGGGAAATGTATGTGTATCAATTGTTGCTGTAAATTTCATTGCTAGATACACTTAAAAAAAAAAAAAGACAATACATGTTATATAATCGGAAAAAAATGAAAACCCATAAAACAGCCCAGATGCGTATGACATTGTATCTTTTTTTTTTAAGATATTTTAAGACTTTGATCCTCGTGAAATAAATATAAAACTGTAGTAAATTAAAATAATGCAAAAAAACAGTATCATCTTTGAGGAGCACAGTCTCGTTGATTAGGCATTTTTTATAAATATTAATCGTGTATGAGCATCGATGTAATAAACCCAGTGGAAAAAAATTATTAAAAAAAAAATTGAAGCAGTCAGATTAAGAAAGACAGTTGTAAATAGAGATGAAAAAAAAGATGAAGATATCAGAATAGGAATTGGAGCAGGTTGAGGATATGTACCTGTGTTTGCAGGCGTGTAAGTCCGGATCCATAATATCTGACCAGCTCGTGGCTTTTTTATCTGAGTCAGGATCGAATTTCTCATCACCAAGATGAATTGCTTCGGTATACTCATCGGGTTGACCTCTTCCCCAACTTTGGTTAAAAAATTTACAGTTAAATTCAATCGATATTCAATAAACCAATGAACATACGTTTTAAAATAACTTACGATAATTTTTTTAGGAATCTTTCTGGTCGGTACTGTTGTCTAAGTTGTCCCCATATTAGAGTTCCTACGCCGAAAAAAATAAGCACCAGAGCCATTGCTCCAGAGATAAGGCTTTTGTGCTAAATGCCATTTTACCATATTGAATAATAACAACCTGCAATGAAATATGATAGTTAATTAAAATTAGATATGAGGACCATAAACCAAAATGGAACTATGTGCACCTGAGAAACACATGTTCCAATCCAAATGGAATAAAATATTGGATTCGTAAAAATACCCTGGAACACATTTCTTTGACCATGTATTTTTCTCGCATTGAATTCATTAAACAATGTCATCATTACGAAAGAATTGAAAATAACAGTGAAATGTTGAGTGGGATCAGAGTTAAGTGGTTGACCTCGACCTGATGGAATGTCTAGTATAACATCACCTGAAAGTTTAATATCGGAAAATTTTATAATTGAGACCTAATAGTATTGAAATAAATAATACAAAAGTTTTAGTTAATGATAAATAAAAATAAATCGATAGTACACATAATGGAAATACTAACCGACAAAAAGAAGTGAAAAAAATAATGAATAATTGGTAGATGGCTTGTCCAAGAATATTCTTCATCATTGTCCGACTGATAAGAGGTTTTGTTCTTCCGTAAGGTTTACGCAGTAAAAGATCTGGAGTTGGCATTTCGGTGGCTAAAGCCAATGAAGCCAAGGTGTCCATAATTAAATTTACCCATAACATTTGTACAGCCTATAATAAAAAATTGTTTATAAATAGTTCATAGTATATAAAAAAAATTAAAAAAATAACACAAACTTTCAACGGGCTATCTTGTATGGCACAGGCACCAATAAAGGCAACAATAACAGCTACAACATTTACCGTCAGCTGAAACTGAAGGAACTTTGCTATGGAGTCATAAACATTACGACCCCACATTACAGCTTTAACAATAGATGAGAAATTATCATCAGTAAGTATGATATCTGATGCTTCTTTAGCTACGTCTGTACCAGCTATGCCCTGCATTGAAATCAATAAATTAAATCAAATACTAACGCATAATAATTAAACAAAAAAAACAAACAAAACAATACCATAGCAAAGCCAACATCAGCTTTTTTCAATGCAGGTCCATCATTGGTACCATCACCAGTTACAGCAACTACTTCTCTGGTATCAGATATTTTAGAATCAATCATTCCTTTTACTAAAGTATATTTGTCAGTTGGTGACGAGCGAGCGAGTACTCGTAATTTCGGCCAGACTTTATCTAATAAATGTTGTTGAACCTATAATGATAAATATTTATTTTAATTTTAATATTTCATAATTATGTCCAAATAAATATAATAAAATGCTAGATTTGATACGTACATCACCGTTTGTGTCTCTGTATACGTCTATTGAATTCTTTACCCTCGAGAATAAGGAAATCGTCTGTAGGCTTTATAATACCACATTTTGTGGCGATAGATCGAGCAGTATTTACATTATCACCTGTAACCATTCTTACAGTAATACCGGCTTTTGGCATTTCCTAATAGCATCAGGCACCTAAAATACATCAAACAATATAAATGTATCATGATTTAATTTGTTTCTATCAAAAAATAATTTTAAACAAAAAAAAACACACTTCTGGTCTAACAGGATCTTCAATTCCAACAACACACAAGCAGGTGAGATTATTGACAATATTTTCTTCGTCTTCCCAATTAGGTTCGGCATCAATATGGACCTGAAAAAATTATTACACGTTATTAGAAAAAAAAAAAAAAAATTGAAAGGTCAATTTGTTTTATATTTACTAGTAAAAATATTAATCAATGTCACTAATCTATCTATCTATCTATACTATTATAAAACTGAAAGTCCCCTGTCTGTCTGTCTGAGACGCTTTTTTTTTAATTAAAGTTTGTCCTTTATACAAACTGTGACGAAACCACCTAGAACGTTGAAACTTTCTCAAATACCTTAAAAAATAATCCTTTAGTGACTGGCGTACTTAAGAATCTCGAAAAAGGCCGAATTAAATTACGCAAAAAATTAATTAATTGAAAATTTTTAGGCGCCCCTTTTGATTTTTTCAGGGTTTTTTTCACAGTGGGGGGTTATTTTAGGGGCGGTTTATCTTGCTATGGATCCCTGTGTGACGATCTATTTCAAATTTCGGACGGGAGTGCGGTATTTATTGAAATATATGAAATTGAATGCGTAAAAACTTGAAATTTACGATTTTTTGGACGCCGCCATCTTGATTTTTCCATTGAGTCGCTGTCATTTCGAAGCCTTTTTCAAGGAAGACATTCAGGTATTTCAATATGCCAAAACCGTATCTATTGTACATATTAATAAGTCATCGAATCCTTATCAATAGTTTTTTTACATTAATTTATCGATTTACCGAATCATACGAATGTCAAACTGTGTAGTTGATTTTTTTTATTTATTTTTTTCAAACTTTTTTTTATAAAGTTTTAATGATTTTTTTTCTATTACTATATTTAAGCGTGCGGTTCTCAAACTTTTTAATAAGGTTTTAATTATTATTTTTTTTATTTCAATATTTTCGCAATACGAAGTCTAATATCGATTTCTTTTTAGATTTTGATTGAATAAATGATATTAAAATAATAAATATTTTCAAGATACGTTTTTTTCGATAAATAATTTTTTTTCGTTTTAACAAAAAGCCTGCGATCCTCAAACTTTTTTTATGAAGTTTAGTGGATTTGGGTGTGTAGCCAGGGCGAGCCGGTACGCCCGAAGGGCTTATCCACTAGCGTTGAGTTTTAATATAAAATCGTGCAATCCTCAAACTTTTTATAAAGTTATAATGATTTTTTTTCATTTCTATATTTAAGCGTGCGGTTCTCAAACTTTTTTATAAATTTTTATAATTTTTTTTTTAGATTTCGTTTCAATAAATGATAATAAAATAATAAATGTTTTCAAAATACGTTTTTTTTTTTTCGATAAATCAATTTTTTTCAATTTTAAATCGATATTAATTTCTACAACTCAATATTAGTGGGTGTGGAGTGTAGCCAGGGGCGCCAAGGTCCTAGCGTGAGGACTGGCGCAGCCAGTCCGAATACGCTAGTTAATAATAAATAAACATACCTGATTAATTTCAGCTTTTCCAGATACAAAATCTCTAAATGCTACAGATATAGTACGAAGACCGTCACAAGCCATTGGTTCGATAACTTGATGAAGAAGACGTTCCTGCATGTCTCTCGTAAATTTTTCCAAATGACCGTCATGACCATATATAAAAGCACATCTGAAAGAGGCATTTGAATGAGATAAAGAAATAAATAAATGAAAACAATTCAATATAAACTGATATTTACTTTTTTTAAAACAATTTCAGAAGCGCCTTTGGTGTAGAGCCGGTATCCACCCTTGTAAGGGATAACTGTGGACATACTTTTACGGACGGAGTTAAATGTATATACTCTCGTAAATGAATCTTCAGGATAATCATCGCGGACACCCTGATAACTACGATTTAACGCACTTACGAAACCTAACAATGCACATTCAGTTTTGTTTCCAACTTGCATTGGTGGTCCTGTTGGATCTAGACTAGGCTAGAAAATAAATTTAAAATTGTCACATATTCGAAATTTAAAAAAAAAAAAGCAATATACCATATTTTAAACTAACCATGATTCTACTGGTGTAAGCACTATTGACCGCTATGCCTTGAACAATTGTTTCACCAACAAAACCAGGTATATCTGTGAATCGAGGAATTACTTTGCAAAGTTTTTCACAAATATAAGATTGAACTACCGTCATTCGATTAGTAGTTAGTGTGCCCGTTTTATCTGAACAAATTGCAGTTGCATTTCCCATTGTTTCACAAGCATCTAAATGCCTGACGAGATTGTTGTCTTTCATCATTTTCTGAGAAATAAAATTAGTATTAAATTATGAAATATTTTTATTCGATTAATTAGCAATAAAAAAAAAAATACCTTGACAGAATAAGCTAACGATAAAGTGACAGCTAATGGTAAACCTTCTGGAACAGCAACGACAAGTACAGTAACACCAATGATCAAATGTTTTACCAAATTGTTTACATAAGTCGTTTTCCATTGTTTTTTGATCAATAACAAATGTTTTAACACAAAACTGAATTATAAGAATAATAACAGTGAGGACTGCAATCGTGGAACCTGCATAACCAATCTGAAAGTAATAAAATATGTTCAAGATATTTAACAAAATTGTCGACTAAATGACATAAAATTAAAATAAAAACCTGGATAGCAAGTTTAGTGAGTTTGGCCTGAAGTACAGATTTCTCTTTTTTTGGGCTAGATTCTCCGCCACCGCCTGATGAAGCAGGCGCTGTTTCCACATGATTATCTTCTTCTTGTGATACATGGTTATTACTGGTGACGCCAGCTTCTTCATCACCTGTAAATATTACAATACAAATCATTCAATTGTACAAACTAAATATCACATTTCAATCAGAATTATTAAAAAATATTATAGAACAAATAAAAAACGAACTAAAAGTGATTTGAGAGGATCGAAAAATATCAATTAAATATTTAATTCAAATGACGAATTCACCGTTAATAAAAGGAATGTTACCTGTGAGACTCTTCTTCTTTTTTTGCTTTTTTTAGCTTCTGCATTTTTTTTTAAAGGCAACAGTCGATTTGTAGTAGATATAATATGGTGCATGCGTTGATAAGTCACGTTGATTCAACATTTCAGTAATATGTGGCGACACATCAACAAGGCAACATTTGATTTGTATTGTTCATTTTGGGGTTGAGACATCAAACGTGCAGCAGGGCAGGAAAGACAGGGGGTAAAAAAAAAAAAAATAAGAGCAATATAAATATTGTGAAAATACCTGTACAAAATTATAAATAAACTAAGAAATTAAATGTATTGTTGACTTAACTAATTCCTATTTATTTATTGTATGTATAATTTTAATATATTATACATACTATTTCATGTTACTTCAAATCAATTTTTTTTAAATCAATGAACATTTGGACTTATATTTAATAATATACAATTTATATATTCTTAATCTTAATGCAAATTATTTGTATTATTTTTTACAAGTGTTGGAAAAAATTAATTTGAAATTTAAGAAAATCTTCAAAAGGCATGCATAAAAAAATCGGTTCCGCGACGGAAGACGCCCGAACATATGGCGCAACCATAAAAGGGGACCGACAAAAGACGCCCTGGACATAACGCGCCCTAGACAAAACGCGCCCTAGACAAAACGCGCCCTGGACAAAACGCGCAATGGACAAAACGCGCAATGGACAAAACGCCACCTGGTCAAAACGCCACCTGGACTAAACGCTACCGGACATAATACTAACAAATAAAAATTATGCGTTTTTCGAAATAATTAGTAAACATGTAGAATATACAATAAAATTAATATGTTAAAATAATTTTTCCAATATAATTGGGATTGTAAACATTAGAAATAACTAATGTTTAATTAAATATTCGATATTCGATATCTAGCTATATTCGGTGCTTTCAACTGAAATCGAAGCATATACATTATTTTCCAAATAAAGGTGTTATCAACTATAATCGAATTATAATTCTTTTCAAATACGAAAAATCAGGTGTCGTCAACTGAAATCGAAGCATATAAATTTTTTTATAGTCAGGTGTTGTCAACTATAATCGAATCACTTTCCGAATACGAAAAATCAGGTGTTACCAACTAAAATCGAAACATATAAATTGTTTTCCGAATACGAAAAATTGTGCCGTTTCAACGAATGCTCGTCGGAATGGACATCCATCGAAATGGACTCCGAATCAAGTGTTTTCATTACCGACATTACCGGCATTCCAATATATATATTATTCGAACCGTAAAAATTAGAAGTATGAAAAATGAGTATTGACTGTACAATGTTGTCCACTTCGAGGCTTATTTCTAACAATAAGTTGAAATTTCCAGATTTGAATTTTTGAATCAGCGTTGACATTTTCTGACATCTAAAACATCATCATAAATGCCGCAAATATTTATTGCAGCAACAGTCGCGTTTTCATTAGAGTGAAACTGGAAGAGTATGCAATTTCGTAATGTTTTTCTAAAGGAAATATTCGGCCGTTACAACTGTGCATATTTAGCGAAAAAAAATTATTTGCCGTAACATGAATGGGCAAATGTGTAAGTAATCTTGACGCCCTTGCCTAACACACATACTATACTCGTGCTTATTCATTCACCAAAAATGCTGTCACACACAACGTCTTATATCCCGAAAAAATTAATATTATGAACCTGATAATTGTGTTTCTTTCTTACGACATTGTCACCATTAACTCACTGTTTTCAAAATTACACCACTTTCATGTGTAACGGCTCATATTTTGAAAATATAGCATGTTCAGTCATTTAATTTTGAGATCTTAAAATATTCATTACGATTCTCAAAGAAACAACTATTTTTTTTCATATATAATAGACTACAATTTATATTAGTTCATACTTCATACATACACAATTTGAAAATATAAAAATTTTTCGTAAAAACAAACGCATCCCGCATCATTGAAAACAGTGCGGAAAAAAATAAGCAGACCTTGAGAGGGCGAGGCGATATACATATGATGCACGGACACCCTTACATAGAATAGTTAAAAAAAATGTACGACACTGAGCAAGCACATGTTTTAACAATACATACATGTACACGTGGACGCAGGTATAAAACTGTATCCGAGCTTCACTTACATCACTGAACAATTGTTTCAAATATAATTACAATTCCGTACGAAAATACGAATTAAAATTCGTTCAAAATAACCCAAGAATTTTAATAATATTCAATACGTAACAATTTTTTTTACCGGAAATTTACAAATTTGTATTAAAAGTAAGTACTCTTTATGTTTAAATTTTATATAAAAGAAATAAAATAGGTCGCTTTATGGCGTTCTCTTGACTAAGGCACCTGTAATTGTTAATTCCATAGCAGAAATTCGTCAAGATGAAATGTCAGAAATTGAAGATGAGATTTTGAATGTTCAAAATGACATCGTATTAAAATCGTATGGACTAAATGAAAATATTTAGAATCTAGCTGACCATAAAAAGTGCCCTCTTTTGAAAAAAGGAGCTTACAAAATTAAATCCTGTTTTGGTTTCACATATTTGTGCAAATCTTTATTTTCCATCATGAACACCTGATTTTTCGTATTTAGAAAGTATTCGATTATAGTTGACGACACCTGACTAGATATCGAATATTTAATTCGACGTTTTTAATTCGTATTTTTCATACTTCTAATTTTTACGGTTCGATTTATATTGAAATGGAGATTGACAACACCTGATTTTCGTATTTGGAAAATAGTGTATAATACTTATATGCTTCGATTTCAGTTGAAAGCACCTGGCTAGATATCGAATATCGAATATTTAATTAAACATTAGTTATTTCTAATGTTTACAATCCCAATTATATTGGAAAAATTATTTTAACATATTAATTTTATTGTATATTCTACATGTTTACTAATTATTTCGAAAAACGCATAATTTTTATTTGTTAGTATTATGTCCGGTAGCGTTTAGTCCAGGTGGCGTTTTGACCAGGTGGCGTTTTGTCCATTGCGCGTTTTGTCCATTGCGCGTTTTGTCCATTGCGCGTTTTGTCCAGGGCGCGTTTTGTCTAGGGCGCGTTTTGTCTAGGGCGCGTTATGTCCAGGGCGTCTTTTGTCGGTCCCCTTTTATGGTTGCGCCATATGTTCGGGCGTCTTCCGTCGTGACACCAAAAAAATCATAATAAATGAACAGAGATCGGAAACTTTCTAAATCAAAATTGTTACTTTTTTCAATCCATATGATCACATGATTTCATGATCTCTTTAAAAGCAATTTTCAGACATTATAAGCGACAACTAGCAAAATTAAACTAAATGAGGAAGATCAATATTGAAAATATTCAAGTGTACATCATTTGTATGTATATTCGACTATGTAAAAGTGATGCCTTGTGTAATGTTACATTGAAACATGTAATTCAAATAAAATCACTTAGAAGTCAACGATACAATATAATAGAAAACATTTCAACTAAAATCGAGAAAAATCATGCCAATATAATGTAAAAAGTTTTTACAGAATCGAAACAAAAATGAAGCATTAAAAATAACTTTACCAAAACATTGATTTTGACGAAAAGGATCGAATTTATATGAGAGCACAATTAAAGGGTAAACAATTAAACAATTAATCATATCAAAACACTGTTGGATACTACTAATATTCAACATAGACTGTATAGAAGATGTTTTATAATAAATTCAGAACCCAAAGTGTGATAAATAGAGGCGGTAGAGTACAGAGAAATATAATATGAACATGCAAATACTGCCTAAATTCATTTAACATTTAAACAGTTTAGAAGATTCATGTCTTGGAAGAAATAATTTATTATTTTAATTTGGATTTATAGTAAAGAAAAGTATATAAGTTTTTATACATGCATAACTATTCTTAGTTTAAGATACATATTTATTTTGGTATTTCAATTTCTATAATACTATGTAGAGTATTTTTTGTGTGATTGGGGTTGAAGAATGCATATGAATCTATCGTAAATAAGTAAATATAAGTGAAAATTACACGTCACCTTTTTTCATTTTCTTGATATGCTGTTCTTGTTGATCGACAGCAGCACCAAGCAAGGTGAAGATGATACCTGCTTGGGAGTTAACACCGACAGCAGTAACTAACATTTTTCCAGATCCTTCCATAACATGGGTTCCTGATAAGACCATCGGATCAAATGATTCTCCCTTTTTAACATGATCGGATTCACCAGTCAATGAAGACTCGTCAATCTGTGAAAAATTTTAAACGTTATAAAGTGATCTTTCGAAAATAAAAAATTTGAAAATAAGAAATATAAATATTACCTTCAAATCGTTACTTTGGATAAGGACCCCATCAGCTGGTAAAAGATCACCATATTTAATTTGACATATATCACCGACTATTATATCACCTACGGATATTTGCTTCACTTCATTCTGTCGGATAACAGAAAATTTGTGTTCACCTTCTATCCGAGATTGTAAACCTCTGCAAGAAAAATAAATTTTTGTATATGTAGATTAAATACATTAGTATTATTAATAAAAAAAATCATATGATAAAATGTTATACCTAAATTGTCTTTCTTTCGTGTAGTCATTAAAAGCGGTTACAATTACAACTACAATAACAGAAATTAAAATGGCTAAACCTTCTATCCATGCATAATGACCTTCTTCTTCATCTAATAAAGCTGTAGAAAAAAGATACTTTTTTAGAAAAGGTTCAAAACATAGTTAATAGAAAACGAACTATGGTGAAAAATAATTACGGTCATCATCATCGGCTGGTTGATAAAAAGAAAGACCGAGCGAAACCAGAGCAGCTACTTCCAGAATAATGAGAGTAACATCCTGTAGTGCTTCCCACACAAGTGTAAGGAATGTTTTTGGCGGCTTGGGAGGAATGGTATTTGAGCCGAATGTTTCTCTCCTGTGTTCTGTGTCTGCTTTTGACCCGCTTAATCCTGAAATTTAAAAATACATCATTAAAATTAATCCAAAACATGACAATGAACGAAAGTTAAAATAAAACCCGCTGATACATCAAAACATTCATTTGACAAGTCACCCCGTAACCATTGCAAAAGCAAATAAAAAACATAACACCACCCTTCTGTTACATAATTCAAAGAACGCTAAGCGAAAGATATTATTCATCGGTTTCACTTGCACACTGGGAAGATTGGTTCGGTACTCAGTGCGCACATCGATGGGAGCAAAGTTTGGTGATTTATAGAGTCGCACCGGGGCAACGAGTGGATGTATACATTAATAATTCATTCGACAGAGCCCGTGGAGGATGGTGGATGTGAGGCGAGGTGGGCCTAGCACGCCACTTGCACAAAACACAGAGATTAATCCCGGACGCCGACAGACGAAAGCGAATAATAGTGACGGATTAAGTGGAGCTTTCGTCTGAGTTACGTCGAAAATACATCTAAGCGCTTACAAGATACGTGATTGATCATATACTTTTTTTGACTGAATGTAAGATTAATTTATGTCATATTTGTATGATTTATTTAAAAAAAATAGTTTTAATTTTTCTATCAATACATAGATGGCGCTAATAACGCATGATATGCGATTATTTTCCTTTAAAAGGCATTTTCATGATATATACCTTCGTTGGGGGAGGTGTACAGCTTCTTGCAGAGCTCCTGCGTGCCGCCGAGCATGTTGAGCTTCTGGATGCCCTCGGGGCCTCGGTGCTCCATCAGCTCTCGCAGTTGCTTTAGCGACACGCCGTACTGCGCCGGCCGCCCGTCTATAGTCGCCATCGCGAGCCAGTTCTGAAAATTAATATTATGGTAAAAATCAATATGAAATTTCATTCGGTAAGGTCAAATTTATGGCTAAATTCGAGTCTCCTATTGGTTTCGTTTGCTAAGTGATTTGTAGTATGTCAAATGAGTTGAGAATGTGGTGGTTACATATTCGGAATATTGAAAGATATGAAAAAGTATGCGGAAGTTGACGAAGACCAGATGGATGGTAGAAATTCGTAAACAAAAAAAAAGTACGTGGTAAAGGAAATGAAGACTTCATATTCGATCCGTTGAACCGATTCGATAGTGGTAATTTGTTGAACAAAAGAATAGTGTTTTTTTTTATATAATAAATTTATTCATGTAAACTTAAAAAATATTAAAAAATAACTATATCTATTCGCAAAACGAACAAAAATCCGAAATCATTAAACGATCCGATTACAATAAATCATCAATTTACACAAACCACAAAACCCCGACACACAAAAGGCAAAAACGATCCTTTACCAAAAACTACCCTCACGCGAAGATCCGAACAAACAACCGAGATCCCGGCACGTGTTTGCGCACCAAAAAAAAAAATCCCGCCGTCGACTCGAACGCCATTTTCCCGAGATTAAGAAAAGAAAACGTCGAAACGGAAAATTCCCTCGCGAAATTTCCCCCCCTGCACGGTTATATGTGTCGAGTCACCGGAAAAGCGCGGAAAATTCCTCGAGCACACGCTCCGGCGACGTTCGGTGATTGAACGGTTGCGAATTCGATTTGAATTCGAGATAAGTTTTTTTCCGTATAATATTATATACATTTTTCGGGGGTGGCTTGTGTGGGTTCGCATATAATAATAAAAAAAAATGAAATTCGCTGACGCACGGGGTTTAACGCTTTAACTAACCGCTGCTTCCCGCCTCGTGTGTAAATGAATACATAAATATTTTCACGGTAGACCGGTTAACTGGATCGAACGGAAAGCCTATGATTTATTATTGCCAGGTGAAATATTCGCGGAATAGTGTGAAAATTGGACTTTATAGTCGAAGGTGTCAATGAACGTTGTCGTAAAATGCATGAGTGTTTTATTTTGATAGAGATTGTTAAAGGATGGTTTTTAGTATATTTGAACGAAAGAGATAAATTTCTATATCATGGATAGTGGGTATATCACAGTCCATGTATATTTGATCTATCATAAATGCATATTGTCGGGGGTTGGGTGAGGTATTTGATTTGTTTTGATTGAAGTTTTGGGTTGGATTATGTGAGATTGGATAAAAAATATATGGACAAATAACATACATAGACTGTGACAGATTCACATGAAAAAACCCTTCCCCGAGAGTAAGTTAATAAAAAGCTTGAAAAATGATCAAACTTAAAGAAATTCGAAAAAGTTTTGTCCTGAAGTAGATTTTGTATATAATTATAATGACATATCATCAAATATGAATCAAAGACTTCAACATACCAATGAAAATTCAAGTGTTTTTATTTATAGTGGTTCTATTCATGTAGTTCATACATTATAACTTTCAAATAATTGTTCACCAAAAAGACAAATTCCACTTTACTTCTATACTCAAAATTTTTAATTAATCAAAACTCTAATATGTATACACAATCTTAGAAACACAATCCCACATCAAAACGACACCGTTCCCACACAAACGTCACACATTCCAAACATTTCCACGTACCAATAGCAACGCACTGACGACAATGCAACACATTTTCTCGGAATTGCAAACCGTCAATTCACATAAATACACGTCAATCTCAATTCGCTGCATGCATTTAGATTACTAGACGTAGATACAACCACTCGTCAAAACGGAGATGCATTCTGATGGGTGTGCGATTGAGTTATCGCACCGAAACCGTTTTCAAGACGATAGATCGTGTATGTTTGGAATTTGTGCGGTGGAAATATTATGATTTTTGCGGTAAATGCCCGCATGTTTGAAAATTTTGACATAAATACATGTGTTTAGTATAAACAGTTATCCTTTGTTGAATAGATAAGTTCTGCTAGTTATTAGACAAATCGATATTTGAGAAATATATTGAAAAATAAAGGAATATGTTTTTAACGATATTGTAAATTAGAATGATTTTCTAAATGTTTGCCATTTGTGATATATTTTTATATATAAAATTTTTTGTATAATAGTAATCGAAAATAATATGACTAGAAAGGACAAATTTACTGTAATTTTCATTTACCGGTAATCGGATATTTTTTTATTAATTACCGGTTTACTGAAAATTAAATTTTGTATAAAAATCGGGGAAAATCGGAAAAACAAGGAAAAACAAAAAAAAACCATTAACATACACAACCCGACATTTCTTCAAAAATATTTTCCGAAAAAACAAAAATATTTTTCAAAATTTTCGCAACGCAAAATTTTATTTACCGGTAAATTACCTAACTGTTATTCGGGTCATTTACCGGTTTACTACTAATGGTCTCCCTAAGTGTGACGCGCTTAATTTTTTTCCATTTAACCCACATTTTTTTTAGTTTCGTTAATCTAAATATAGAAAGAGATTTAAAATTAAACTTTCTAATTTTAGTACCTCAAAATTGACGAAAATAAAATTTTAAACAACAATTCTATTACAAAACACAAAACGAATCAAAAACACATTTGAAATCCCAAAAAATCGACACAATCTCATTAAAAAATCCTTCGAAACAACACAAAGTTTCAACCGTTCCATACAATCCGTCAACAATACAATTTGCGGGAAAAATACAAACAATTAGATAATGAACCCCGCCGTGACGCAGTCATCATCATCATCACCATTGTGTTGTCCGAAAGTGGGCGACGCCGTGACGTCCGAGCGAAAATATCAAAAAAAGTGAAACAATGACAAAAAGTAGGCCCGTCGTAATTGTTTGTAAGTGAGTAACTCGGTTGGTGTATGTTGGGCGATTACGCAAATGTGTCTCGTTGTCGCGATTGTGATGGAAAACATCCTCATTAAGAGAAAATCGCGAAAATTTGAAAAACGCGCTCGCTTGCGCGAAAACGGTTAATTTATGATTGTGAATATATTAGATGAATTATATGCGTTGAGTCTCGTTTATGTTTCAATTGTAACACGAGTGTCTCAGTTCCGAGATAGAATCGCAAAAACTATAAAATAAAAACATATTCGCAGACGCTTCACAAATAAAAAAGGGATACCCACAAAAAAACCATTATGGATAAATTTTATTTTATAACCGAGATCGGACATGACTTTTCCGATGGACCGACGAAAAACCTCGATTCGGCGGAAAATCGGTCACGAACCGAACGGACGCGAGTTACACCCGAAGATATACAGACGAGCCCCGGGGGCTTCAGAACTAAAACCCGCAACGCTGGGCGGAACTACATTAACGTTTATTGTACAACTTTACATATCAAAACAATCGCGAAGTACATTATGAAGAGCGCGAAATCTCTGAAGTTGTGTTTAACAGTGTTGCCGGATTCGGCCTAGTTAAATTCTGCAGTTTATATTTGAAGTTTTATCACTTTTGTAGTTAAATGCATTATGTGCAGGATCTGAGATGATGATTTGGTTTTAAATTGTTTAGATTAGTTGCAGGGTTGATTTAGTGATTTTATGTAGAAATATTTGGATTCTGAGTAGGAATTTCATAATCGGTATTAGTAATAATTTGACAAAAATTGAATATTCGCATGATTGATAATAATAACTGTTGTGAAAAAAATTACAAGACTTGCATATGATAAAAAAATTTACCAACTTAAAAAAATATCAATAAATGCTGTAAAATTTTGAATCACATAGTTAATTTTGCTGCTAATTAGTTGCTGCCATTTTTATATTTAATCATTATCTCGGTTTAAAAAGGAAAAAAATATTTTTCAATGACTTTTTTCGACAATAGATGATGATAGTTTTAGAATTTTTTTATTTGAACTAAATTATTCAGATAACTAATATCGTCAGAGATTCCATTATTGCATTTTTTACGAGGCCGGCCTAGTTCGATCTTATAGGTTGATAAAATGGCGTATTTTGGATCTGCGCCCCCAATTCGCAGAGGTCCAAATACACAGACAAACGAACAAATATAAAGCCGGATAGATAGATGGTGAGACGGATATATAGGCGGGCGTAGAACGCAGCGCACATATCGAAGTGGGTTTTCGCATTAGGAACGTACGACGGTCGTGATATTTTATTCATTTCTGGCGATTTACGCTTTTCCGCATTTTCCGACCGCGCGGAAAATGTAAATGTCGCCAGTCCTCTGACCGACCGCCTTACGCACTTTTCTTGTCCTCGATTTTTTTTTCTTTTTTTTTGTGTGAAAAGGCGCAAAGCAGCGGTCTTCAACGCGTTTCGTTTCGGATTGATTGTTGTTTGTGATTCGTGAATGGGAAATTATTATTGAAGTCGATATGATTTATCCCACTTTTTCTGCGATCCAATTCAGTTAACATATTGTAATACTCCCAAAACTCTTTTTATACGGTTTCGAAGTAACGCGGTTCAAGAAAATAACCGATTATTTTTTTACTGTTTTTTTTATTTTTTAATCTAAGGTGGTGTAAAAATAAAAATAAAATTAGTATGATTATGCCGAAATAATAGATAACCATAATAGATTAGTATACAATTATAGTAATTAAATGATTTATTTTATAAAGGAAGTATTATATATGAATGGAAGTTATATCCAAATATACTGATGGAACCTATCTCCAATCATTATATGGTCACAATAATAATATGGTTAAAAAAATATTAACGGAACGGTTTGATGATTATAGCTATTAGAAAGATCTCTCATATCAAGAATCTTCTCATGAATATCGGTATCTGGAAGAATAGTCTCACGAAAATATATCTCACAAAATATTTCTCTCGAAGGAATATTCCTCTCAAAGGAATATTTCCTTCCATAGTTTGAAAAAATATAATATATATTTAGATGACGCCTTGTTTAAAAAAAAAAATAAAGATGTCTCTCCTCATGTTCATCTTCATAATCGTAGGGACAAAAACATGTATAAACAAAATTGTTTGTAATACAAGAAAGAATGCACCCAAAATTCGAGAATTTGATTCTTTTAAATTAAATATTTATATTAAATCTATATTTCTTTCAAATAAAAAGGGTGATATTTTTTTAAAAAAACAGGGCTACATCTATATATATATTTTTAAATTACAGAGTGGAATACTCCTTTGAGAGGAATATTCTATGAGATGTATTTTCGTGAGACTATTTTTCCAGATACCAATATTCATAAGAAGGTTCTCAATGTGGAGGATTTTCCAGATAGCGATAATCACTCGACCGTCTGGAACGTATCCCCCGTGTAAAAAGACACAGCCAGTCAAATGGCCGATTGTAAATTCGATGATTTGCATATTATACATTACGTAAATGAATCAACAAAAATTAAATTCATCAAAGATTATTATTATTATTATTATTATTATTATTATTATTATTATTATGATTATTATTATTATTCATCATTAACTCCAAAGATTACGATCTATCCCACCACACTAATCACATCACTGAATCGTTCAATTACCATAATCGACATCACGAAACTCCCAATCAATCCACACACACACACACACACATAACCAACGAAAACCCCCGATTCGAAACTCTACAAATCCGCCAACTCCGTCGAATTCGCCAACCCACATTCCCACACTTTGAGAAGCGCAGGTTGTGCAAAACGTGCGGTCAATCGAGCGTGTTCGCCTTTCCGTTCGACCGATCTATGGATCGTCGCGAATTTATCGGGTGGGTGTGACTAGAGACGGTTTGAATTTAAATCGAATACTTGTTTGTGTCAATGTCTTTTATTATTGTTTTTTTTATAGTGACGATGTGTGTAGGCTGCGTATATCACGGAATAATAAGGATATAAGAGGTTCATGGGCTTGTTGAAGTTGGGCGAAATGTGATGCAGTCAGTGGAAAGAAATTAAAATGGTATCGAAAATGTTATTTTATACAGTAAAAATTATTAATATACCTAAAGCTCTTTTTACACGATTTAAGAAAAAGAACCAATTATTTTTACTTTAATACGGTGTAAAAATAAATAAAAAATGCATTATTATGCCACAATGGTAAGATCTGAACCAGGTCAGTATACAATAATAGTTATTAAATGAAAATTTACCATGTTTTTTGATGATTTCACATGCCAAAATTTTTCCACATTTTTTATAAAGTAAATTTGAATAGAAGTTCCATTCAAATATACTGATGGAATCTATCTCCAATTTTTATATGGTCATACATTTTTTTTACACGGTAGTTTCTAGGACGTATCCTCCGTGTAAAAAGAGACTTGGGTAATATAGATATTTTATTTGAAAATTACCTGTGTTGCCCTGACCCGTGATTAGTTTCAGTGCCGGGCACTACCGCGGCCGCGGCCCTCTCTTACGCAAGATCTGAAAAAATAAACAAAAAAAATCGTTAATATAATGAATTTTCCAATGGAAAAAAGTATACGAAAGTATTTCGATCCAATCATAAAATCTGCAGAATCGCAAATAGCTTCCTTCAAAATTATAATCGCGATAATATTTGTGGTACAATAAATTATATCATGACGATATCTCGTTTCGCGAATGTAAATTTGACTAACAGTATACGAAACCGTATATTAATTCGGGGTACGATGTGCGTCTATACACAAACTACACAAATAAAGCGAGCACAATGAGTAACCCTAATGATAAAGGCAAAGTAGGACAACAAACGCTTTTGATGAAAAGAGCAATAAATTATCTTATACAATTTAAATAATGTCGCATGTATAAAACACCTCAACTATTCACCGCTCGTCGCATACTATATATTAAAAGATAATCGCGAACCCGTTACGATATTATTAGAAAACGAATACGATGCACCGAAAACTCTTGCGGCGATCAATTTTCGGCCATTACCGCGTTATTTTCGAAACGAAATTCGACGAGGAAACGATGACACGGGAAACACTTAACGAGGGTGTAGCAATTCGACCCTTAAAACGCTCGTCACATTCGCGCGCGTATAATCAAAATTCAATTAGACCCCGTACAAACCCCGTAAGTACCGAAAGTGTGTGTGTGTGCTCGTACAAGAAGATGACTATATAACGTGTGCGATATGAATCGATATTTTCGGTGAAAGTATAAGAGAAAGATAGGTTTTCGTATCAAAGTCGATGATTTAAAAATCATATTGTCAGTGTATGTGACCATAATTATGAAAATGGTATAAGTCGCAATATTGAAAAAAAAAGGTTTATCCATTATTTTAGACTAATATAATATGATGAAAATTTTAACGATTATGAAAAATTTGGAAAGTTACATTCGGTGAAAGATATGCCATTAGTATTTATTTTGATAATGGTCTAATTGTAAGTCAGTCAGTGGTATTCCTTAATTGCCACCTAAACTTGTTACATAATAAAAGTCTCATAAACACAAAAAAGGTTAGGTTAGATTTTCAATTGCCGTTGTTGCATTATTATTTTTTTAAGATATTCATGATATACATACAACATAGCATAAATTGTTCGTCAGACTGAAAAATTTTCGATCTTCAAATACGATGAGAATTTTTTTGTGTTATTATAGCACTCTTCAAATGTCAAATGACCGATCGGATGTGCAATACGTGTTAAAAGATCAACGACTAATTGTAAGACACAACTGATGATCAAAAATGAATGCAAAAATACGACATTTTCATCCAATTCCCCTAATATTTCCTTATAAACTACATGCTAAATTTATAAGTCAGAATAAAGTATAAAGTAAGTAGACTAAACAAATTGTGAAACATTGCATTGTATAATAAAAAAATAGTTTTTAATCACTACAAACACAAACCTTTAAATATCACGAAGCGTAACTTACAATTAGACCACTATCATAATAAATATAACGATTGAATTACACTAACTTATTCAAAACGATATAATTAAATGCCGTTATAGTTGCAAAGGCGACAATGTGGTACGAAAATTCGACCAAGACTGTCCTGATGTTAGAACATTAGTGAACAGCACATGCTTTCTAAGAAATAATATGAATTGTCAGCGAAAGTCGATGTACAACATGTTGACGCAATGAGTAATTTAGTAGTGGTAATGTGGTAAATTCAAAGAACCACGAGTTATCGAATTATGACGTTTGCGGTTGTGTTTCGGCTATTTTTTCATATTATATTTTAAAATCGATAAGTTTTCATTTCGAATTGACGTTTGAAACTCTACGAATGTATGATTGATTATAATCAGTTATTTCTGTAAACTAATTAAAAAAAATATCGATTCATATTATATTCATTGAAATAATGTGAAATCGTATTATAATTAAACGACAATTCTAGAAATTTTCAAACAAACAAACATTTACATTTGAATAATCGTCTGAATTCGAACTATTACACAACGTCACTAAAAACTGACACAAATACCAACAACTATCAATATCGACTAACCAACAAGTTTACACGAAAACCGTACACAGACAAGAAATAAACGCGACCAAAATAAATTACATTTGATTTTACAACAGCGGCCAAATATTGACTTTAGGCACACATAATAAAATATACCGACCTATAAATACCCGGTGTTTGTTGGTACGAAATAATCGCAACATTGGCTCTATCACGGGGATTAATGGTGTGGCATAAATGAGTTATAAATTTATGGAAGTTAGAAAAAAAAGTTGAATTGTTGTGGGTATACGTGTCTAGAGTTGCGGTAGTCCACGTATTGTATATTTCAGCTGATCAAATATTGATATCAATTAAAAGCATATTTTGGCGAAAAAATATGTACGATTGGATTGATTATAGATTTTTTTGTTCAATCGAATGGTGTAATTAGAATTTCGATATGTATTATTAAAAAAGCTGATTTTTTTTTGATAATTTTTAAATTTAAGAAACTTTATTTAAAACATCATTTTAGTTACTGCAAGAATAAAAAATATTTAAACCACTTTTAGAAAAAGGTATATTTTCGGCTCTCCAAAAAAAAAAAACATCATTTTTTATGTTAATTAATATAAAATATACAGCGAAACTCCAATTTCACGTTTTACTGCTATTTGTATTCAGTTTATACAGTCCTGAATATACAAATGTTTAAATTTTAAACTTCAATCTACGTTTTTTCTCTAATAACGTTTTTTTATGTCGGTTCTTTCAAAAACGTAAAAACAGAATTTCATTTTACATGATATTTTATAGATTTCAATTTGTATTTCAGTGAAATGTCATAGAAATTGTTACATTACGTACGTCATAACTGATCAACAAGTTTTATCTCTATTTGCTATTTAATAAAAAATGTGCTGCAATTAATTCTTATGTCAATTGTCGTCACGTAACATAGCGATTTTATACATTTAAGTCTTATTCAAATAAAAAAAAATCAAACGATTCATCTCAAATTTCACCCGAGCACAAATCAATCTATAATACAACTTTCATCAAACCCAAAACGAAAAACTACAACCCGAACAAACGTAAACAACAAAACGCCCGCGAAATAATTCATTCCGACCGCGCGCTTCCGCGTATCGGCGCCGAAATCGGCCGATTTGAAAAATTCAAAACGAGAAACGGGATGGCGCGAAATCGCTTTTTGAATTATTTATACGTTCGGCGGCAAAGTCGAGTGGACACGTCAAACGGAACGGGTCGAGGTGCTCGACTTTGGCCGAGACCCCTCCGGACGAGTGCCCTGTCGACACGTCAAAAGCGACCCGAACGGAAAATCGTCGACGGGGTAACAAAAGGGGAAAATGGGTGTGTGTGTGTGTGTGTGTGTGTGTGTGTGTGTGTGGGAAATTAGGGTGTTTTTATTTAGTTCCGCTTTTGTTCGGGAGGGCAGTTCGAGTTGGTGTGAAGGGATGTGGGTTAAGGATTCGAATGTGGGTGTTAATTTTCAGTGGAAGATGCAAAAGTGCGATACACTTATTGTATCGATCGTGAAATTTTCCGAACACGATACACAGACAATTCGACACCGTGTTTTCGGAGAAAAGCACTTAAAGCGAATTTCCACATCGACGAAAATTATTTCATGAAAACGCATGAAATATTCAGGGACACCCATGCTTCCCAAACGACGAAAGCACGCACACAAAACACATCGGCCTGACATCGAATTATGAAAATTTCGAAAAAAATTTACATATTCCATTATATAATGTCACAATATAAAAAAAAACTTTCGTTGATTTCAATTAATATTTTTTCCAGAAATTTCCACGCACATATTCCACTACACATTTGAATAATCAATAATGTAATTATCGAATTAATTGCGAGGAACGTCGAACGTTCGAAAGCTTTAAAGGTCGTTAAAGCGGTTCAATTATAAACAAACGGAACAGAAGATTGGATTTTGCGTACAGTTTCAAATCGCTAATAAATTTCGGGATTTCGTTCTTGGATTCGTTAACGGCGAGATTCGGTAAATATAACCGAGCCAAACGATGGCTTCGAAGTTACTGATTCGCAAGGCGAAAGACGCCAAGAAAATAATCCGCGAATCGGGCAATGTTTGCCTTTTGATAATTTTGATGTGATAAGAAGGCTTAAGAGGGTAAATATTGCTGATAATTTTTTAAACGCTAAATGACGATTGCCGGCCATAGTGATGCTTTTCCTGGTTCACATCTAAAAGAAAAAAGATTCGAGAAATTTTTTTATCTGAAAAAATTATGTACATTTTAAATTTTTGTATTTGATGGTCATTTATTCAAATCAATCTCGAAAACTTTCCCCGTTCATGGTAGGCTGAAATTTAAATTTGAATAAAAATGATCTGTCGAATGGGTGCGGTTAACAATCTTGCGCGAAACTTTTCAGTTTTATTTGCATAGTCCAAACTAACTCGATTTAAATAAATAGATTGACTTTTTAAATACGAAAAGTTTTATGATTGTATTAGAAAAATGCAGGAATACTTTTGCATTTATTTCGATGAAAAACAAAAGTTTAATGCGTTTAAGCGTTAAGGAAAATTTTTATATGTAAACACGAAGGATAATTAAATTAAAAAAGCACTTTCGTGCAAAAGTAAGGTCGTTTTGCAAGTCATATACTAAAATCTACTAATAAGTAATAGAACGATCGAAATTGTTGATTGTAAAGGTTAACGAAAAATTAACTGTAATCAATGAACTCACGCGAATTTATTCACATAATTAACGATCGTATGAGTGAAAATTAGTTCTGAAAAAGTCGAGAGGGTAATTAAGAAAGAACTTAGAAAAAGGTACTTTAACACAAACGATTGTTTGGTTCAGAATAAAATTTATTATTTTTGATAATACAAGTTTCGGATTTCTTCAAATTAATGAAACTGCGACGTAGTTTGTTCACTTGTTAGATAAGGAAAAATCTCGGAAAATATTAAAAAATCAAGTGCAACCAGTCTATTGTTACACATACGGAAAAATCGATTCGGCGATTTATTAATACTTTTACTACCGTTTAATACCAGCTTCTATAATTCTATTGGAACGATTGATAAACGATCTTTGAAGTGGATCATAAATAATGCTGAACGATCTCTGAAAACGCATTAAATATACGACGTATGAATTCAGCACTTTGCATACATCGAAATAGTTTTTCACTTCAACGATATTTCATAAACACAACAGCGATTACGAACATGCATATTTATAAATGTCTCGACGTTCAATTATCATCAGATTAAATAATTCAATGATACTTTTATAATAACTCGTACTCGTTTGTGGCAAATTTTCGTCTTATAAACGGTGGACAATTTCAAAAGTTAATGCGACTTTAGCCCATGGCAAATATGAATAAGCAATCGTAATTTATAGCGTTGGGATTCTAGGGGTTTTCAGACATACATATGTAACTCTATATCGTACGAAAAAGATAAGGAATGCCGCATTGCCACGGAAAACTCAAGGAAAACAAATAAATCAAATCACGAGATAGTTACTAGAATCGAATATATAATTTGTACACAATGTCGCGAAGCAGATTTCATATTATGTGCCCTTTATTATGATAATGGTCTAATGATAAGTCACGTTTCTTTCGTTTTAAGATATTTAAAGGTTTGCATTTGAAGTGATTAAAAAATATTTTTCCATTACACAACACAATGTTTCACAATTTATTTAATCTACTAGATTTATAGTTTATTCCAACATATAAATTTAACATGAAGTTTATAAGGAAATATTAGAAGACCGGACGAAAATGTTGTATTTTCCCGAATATGCAGTTTAGAACTAAAGAATACCACTTACTGATTTGAACCATTATCAAAATAAACACTAGCGACATACCATTGAACGTCGTATCTATTCACTGAATAAAACTTTTTCAATTTTTCACAATTGTTAAAGTTTTCATCATAATAATCGATAAACACAATTAATTTAGTGACTTAGATCACTTTCAAAATTATGGACACATATAATAAAGTGTTTTTTCAATGTGATTCATAAACAAATTCTAATTTATTTGCATACAAATCGAGACACAATAGCAAAATCGACTCACTGTTAAAACAGCATCGGCAATCGAGCCCACGTGAGTATCGCAATGCAATTATGCAAAAATGCATTAATCTCAGAAAACAATACGAATCCGACAAACCGTTTCGTACGAGCGCAAAAAATATTTTTAGACGCACGGATGCGTGATAACAGTCAATTAAACGTGTAAAACAACCAGTCGCATTGCGGTGTAACGATAAGGTTATCAAATAAACGTATTTTAAACACGGTTAAATCATTTAACCTTTAACGGGCGTAATGTTCCGTGGCACGTATTTTACATATTAAAAGCGATGATTGAACGCTGCAGTTCGGTTGTGTTGCATTTTTGTGTCGTTAAGGCTTTAAAAGGAGGATGACAAGTTGGAAAGTTTGATTGAAATTTTCGACGGTTTTGAATGATGGACGTTGTCGTCGTTAGTCAGGGAATTAAACTGTCCAAGTTCGTTTATTTTTTCCCCCGATTTTGATGAAGGATGCTTATCAGAGTCAGGGGTTATGATCGTTATTGATTGAAAATTCTATAATTTTAATATTCGATAGATGAATTGGTGTTTGGTTCGGTGAAATTTGATAACCGTACCATTGAGTGATAGATACGCTTTTTATTGTCCAACAAAATCATTATCGCACGTTGTTGCTTCGTATATAAAAAAATATATAATTTTAAGCTTTTGATACGACACTAAAATAATAAAATGTGAATACAACAGCATTGAATATTAAAAAAAAAGTACGAAAACCAACAATTTGTGATCCAGGTTAACAGCGCACGCTTATACACATGACTTGGGAATTTCCTCTCTTTGCTTTACAAAATCGTATCATAAAAGGCTTTCAAGGTAAAAAATTAAATACATAAAAGTTGATGCAACATTTCAGCGAGTTTATAAACAGAAAGTGGGTCATTATTGTTAAAATTTGTCGCACTGGCGTAAACTAATGAACGAACAAACAATCACATCGTCAAAATTAACGAAAAATATTCACACTACCCGAATATTCAGATAGAAAAATACAGAAATTTCAGATTTATTCGAACTCACATAACCCTATCGAGACGGGGGCGTTTCGAATCAAACATTCACGATGGGAAATTTGACACGTTGTCGTCTACACAATGAAATATTCAAAATGCGTGTCGTGCCGAACACAAGAGGGATGGGAACGGCCCAATCGTTGAAAATCAATCGGTTCAGTTCTATAAAGTATGAAATTCGATGATGGATATGTCGTGGAATGCCACGTCGGAGTCGTAAATGAAAAGTATTTCATTGGTGTAATAGTAAATTTTATCTGAAGGGATTTGAAATCGTATTGAAAGTTTGATTTGGTATGTTATTGTTTGCATATATTTGTTTGATAATATGACGGGCGATAATATGCAACGTTTGTTGATATTGTTAATGCTGTATTGATAAATCAAGTTCTGTTGATATTGTTAATTGAAATTTATTTGATTGGGATTCATTAGTGGGGATTGTTTAGTGAAAGTAAGGTTAATTTGAGTATGATAAATGAAATTTATGGTGCTAATGAACCGAAATATAAGCCGTGATTTTAATAGTGAAAAGCGTTTGTTGAATATTAATATCTTGTGAATTGTTCTAAATTAAATGAGATAATTTTCGGAAATTTTCAAAGAATATTCAATAATAAAATTATATTGAAAGAATTGGTCTTATCATATATTATATTTTTGTAATCTATGAAAATGTTACTATTATAAATCAACCCAGTTAAATCTTAATAAAAATAGAATGTATATTTGTATAAATATTAATTTAAAACGTTTTTTCAAAACAATTTTGAAAGATATTATCAAAGACTATTACATAAACACAAATTCATTTCAATATTACATTCAAAACATCATTACATACAAAATTATTTTTTAACAAAAGAAAATATTATAAAAACACTGAAAAAAATTCAAAACCTGAAATCCACATAACCGCATCCTACACAAAAAAAAACTCAAGCATAAAACCAGACGTCCCATTTAAAAAAAAAAAAAACTAAGCCTCAACCCATACAAACACACACACACAACATTTTCATACACAAACGGAGGCAGATACCACTCTCGTTGCACATCGCTCGGAAGCAACATCGATACGGATCAGGGGGGGCCGGATGATGGGCCCTCCCTGCCCGCCCCTGCCAGAGGGCGATGGAAACAGCCTTAATAGTACAGGGTGCGACAGAAACGGGTAGACGGCGTGACGTAAGCGCTCTGACGTCACTGGGCTGTAGTGCAGGGGTGGAGGCTTTTTTGGTTTTGACGGACGTCTTTTTCGATTGGTAGGTTTTTGGATTTTGTGTGATTTTGTTTTGAATTTTTCGTAGTAGTTTGTTTGTGTGGGGTTTCTGTAGTGAGGGGGTTTTAAATCCCGTTTTTGAGTCGGGTTCGGGAAACGGTATCTGTGTGCGGCGAAGCTTGCAAGCGGACAAATAAATGAACGTTTCTGAGTTTTTATTCAGAATAGAAGTAGAGAATTTGGGAATTTAAGGAAATTCTGATAACGTTTCGTTGATATGTTGGAATGGAAAAAATTGATAAATCGTAAGTTTTGGTGGAAAATCCTAGTATTTAAAATGGTGAAGTAATGTTGATATTCATGTGTTGTTGTGAATGTTTATAGATTGGTAAATCTTAGATTTCCTAGATAAATCCTTGTATTTACCACAATAAACAGTAAAAGGCCGAAGAAAGCTCGGAAAAGCTCTCGTTTCGAGCTTTTAACAATCCATTTCGGAAAATCTTTTGATCTACCAATACCAATAGAAAAAAAGCCTATTTTGTTCGTTTATACATTAATAAAAGAAAGCATATTTTTAAATTTTCATTATGTCTTAAACATTTAAGTTTTAAAATATTCTAGAATAAATTTATTTTGTATATGAAACAATTTAATTCAATTTTCATACATCTGTTACATCGGGTCTATATTTCTAACTCTGTTTATTTATTTAAAAGAAACATAGATCGTTTTAAACCTTCACGAAAAGCGATTTATTTTAATTTAGACGATTTCAGTTTTAAATAATAATAAATTCAATTTAATATTTTACTTATACGAAAAAAATGTTTTTCCATTTAGAACTAATAGCGGCTTGTACCCGGGGTGCTCGGTACTCTGTGAAAATAAATTATGTACCGATCGTAATTATTCACGATATACAATCAATCGCGACGTCGGCACATTATATTATAATTTGTATGATGATCGATAGAAAAAACTGAAATGCGAAACGATATTAAAAATATTGAACGCTTACTTAGTTTTTCCGGATTTCAAAGCACATTTTTTCCAAATTTAGTGAAGATTCGTCTATCGATTTAGGAGTTTATTGGATACATACATACACAGTTTGAGTTATATAACGTTCAAAAGTTTATGTCTAAAACAAAAACAAACATAACAAACATCATTCATTCCGAAATGTACTCATCGAAATAGTTTTACAATGGAAATAAATAACTTTATCAATATTATAATACTTATTACGTTTTGAATTTACAACAATCGAAATTTTGAGATTTGAAATTTATAAGTGGCCCCCGCATACTGAAATTTTGGACAAGCCTGTTCTACCACTTACACGACAAATTCTACAATTCTTCGACCAAACCCAAAATTTACCAAACCCAGTCTTCAACAGCAACAAATTCCACTAAACCGAACATACCCTCCAAAGGACATTTTCAAAAAAGCGCCCCTCAAAAGCAAAAAAACTCAAACTCGAACCGGGTCACGGCTGCGTAAGATCGCCCCGCGTGATCGATGTCCCGTATTTTTTTTCGCGCCTTTTTTCACTTCGCCCGAACTGCGGAATTGGCCGAAAGTTCGCGCGTGGGAGGGTCGTTTAATTGTAAAAAGCGTCCCCATTAACAACTTTCGTAATGGGGGATGATTCACCGTGGCGCCCATGTTGCCCGAGTGCTTTTTGTCGAGAGCGGACCGAGGCGAATGTGCGAAATATAAGATATTTAAAACCGTGCGAAAATAGTGCAAGTTTAAATTGAACGCTTGCAAGATTCGGTGGGAACGGTTCGCGGATTTTTTATGTTGTGTGTGTGATACGTTTTCGTTTTAATGAGCGTGAAATGTGAGAGTAATTCGAGTTTTTTTGCATGGAAAAGTTTGTATGGTGGATAGATATGGATCGAAATTAAGAAATGTATGAAATAAGGAGGTGATTATTTATTTTTCTTGGTTTTTTTATACAAAATTTAATTTACCGAAAAATCGGTAATTAGTAAAAAAAAACTACAGAATTATCGGTAAATGAAAATTACGGTAGATTTAGAAAAAGGGATAATACGATTTTTGTATTATTAATTAAAGACATATATAAATCGAAATGGCATTCTCGATATCTTTTCAAGAATTCTGCAATACCGAAAAATTGTATTTCATCAATAATAGATTTAGTTTGATAATACAGATTTACGATTACGGTATCGATTAAATCTATTTATATTTTTCTAAAATTTCAATAGAATGAACAAAAATGTTGAAATTCAACGGTACAATAATCACAAGTTTACAAAAATAAAATTTTCAACCTATAAACAAGAAATGAAGTTTTATTTTATAAATACAAAGCAATATAAAATCAATTTAGATGGTTTATCGATACTAATATTTGAAACCAATTAAATTCGCATAATTCAAACATTCCTACACACAATTACGAGAAAGATAACATCGATTTTCATACAACTACAATACGTTCGAATTAGAAATTTCTCCGCCGACTCGCATAACCACCAACGAAAAAACAAGACATATTTTCGTGAAAAAAACAATTTCCCCGACATGCACACAGAAAACGAAACACGAATTACGAATACAGAGCGTATCATATCAAAAACGTAGAAGGACGTTTAGGGGAACGGCACGCACATGGGGAACACAAAAGATATTATGGAAGAGCGAACGAGTCCGTCGGACAGCTATATAAATTAATGACGAGAAATTCGATTTGCTCAGATGGTTATTGAATTTGGTAGAATCAGATGGCATTAGGACACTGGTCGTAATTGAATTTGAGCCTCGAGAAACGACCGACTTCGTTCCGTCGGCAAATATCTGGCGAGAAAACAAAGCAAGAAGAAAAAACGGCGTGTCGCGATATATGTACAGTGGATATCGGATTTATTCGGCGGATAGGTTACGTGACGGATCCTCGGGAAATGTTCGGGAATCGAGGTATGAGATGCGAATTTGAAAATAAATCTCGTATCGTTGAAAAAATGCGAAGGCAGCCGATACGATAGTAAATCTTCGCGTTGACGATCCGATCATAAACATATGAAATGGCTTCTTATCGGCGGGGAAATGCGAAAACGAAAGTATTATATTATATAGGTAAGCGGGTATTGTGTGAAAAATAAAGGTCGGAGAACCCGAAGAGACGTCGTCGCCGGTGTTACGTGGTTTGTGTTCAATGAGACTTTGCTGAAACGTTAGCCAAAAACGATGAGTGTAAATCCGGTCGAGTTTTCAGCCGGCGAAAGTCTCGGAAGTGATTCGGAAATAGATTTAAAAAAACGTGCAAATTAAACTTTTCGGCGGTGAACTTTCGCGGTGATTAATCATTCTGTTAGATTTTTCATATTTGAGTCGGTGCTTTTCTTATTGCGCGGAGAGTTCTTCGAATTCGTATAAATGTTCTCGATTGTTTCACATTTCTTTTATAGTAATTGAAAACGATCGTGCAGTTATTAATCAAAATGCAACGAACTGAAACCTTACATTTTTGCATGCGACGTTTCACTTTTGCTCGTAATTGAAGTCTGAAATATATAGCACGGTTATAAAACGAACCGAGGTACATGTTATAAATTTAAATGAAAATCGATGGCTAATTTCACTGAATGTGATACATTGTTATAAAAAAAACCTTCACAGAATACGGAATGTTTTTAAATTATAAAGGAAACGTCTACGTGTATTAAATTTTTCATTTATTTCATTACACCGTCCCATTTGAGAGTACTTCCGGCAAATTTTTAATGAACTGAATAATTAAAGAACTCTTAACTGTGACAGTGAAAAATTGAATTAACATCGAGTAATTCGATTTCGAATCCAGCAAAAATCCGACTCGGGAAAGAAAAAAGAACCGAAACTAAAATTTGAAACGATCCATCCACACGACGCCGATATTCAAATCGGGCTACGAAACTCGGAAATATTATGCTTAAAAAAAAGTAAACGGACTCAGATTAAATCCAGTTCCATATCGTTCAACTACATACCTCGGACGAAGAAATTTTGCCGGATATTAAGGAAATTCCTGCAGAACGGCAAAACCCTGCCGCCATGAATATGCACCGAAAAAAAACGTCTAGGTTTTCATAACTCCCCGGGGCAAATTAAGCTTTTCCATTACTGCAGGCAAATATAATTAAACTATTATGTTTTCCAGCGGAGAAACGCGAACGTCGCAAGTTATAAAATTCGTCTTCTTGTTCTTTTGAACTAGACTTGCGTTAACTTCCTTTGTAATAGCCGGTCGCCGAACCGTAACGAGCCTTCGTTGTTCCCTTTGAACTTTCGACTGAAACACGTGGCTCTTACTTATATAGGCTTTTCAAAAAACATGTAGATCCGAACATTGAAGGTTGATTCTTAAATGTATATTATAAAAATCTATTTAATTTTTTTTTTCGTAATACATATTTATAGTGAAAAGCGTAATATTTTGCTATTTAAAAATGAAAAAGTTTATAGCACGCGACATTTATAATAAATGCAAGTACATGATACGGTATGGAGTTATTTATACGATATGTGAGTCTATAAATATTATTTTATCGCTATATACCTTTGTATGTAATCGAAATAGAATTATTACGATATCAAACGCTAATCGATGATGATTCAGAACAACAGCCCGTAAACATATCGGTGGTAGTAATGTGTCAATAAAATATGTATGATGCACGAGTAATTTGTAAGCGATATTCAAGAACCTAACCACAATAATGAGAAAACTATTGACATTGACAATGAATGAGGATATCCACGATAGCCTTTACATTGCGATTTTCTTCAATCGAACAAACTTCACTCCGAGAAAGACGTCCCAAATATACGCCAAGGTGATGTGCCAATATAAACACATTACACTCCAAGAATCTAACAAAAATATTTACAGAAAGCATAAAGAAATATAATATAAACTCCCGATTTCATTGCACATTTCCAACACCCACGACGCCGGAAAGGACCGTCATTTTCGCAACCCTCAAAACGCCTTCGTCCCAATGCAATCCCGGCATTTCGAACGGCCATTCATCACCGGGACTCGAAATAAAAAAGACAAATCGACGCCGGTACGTCTCGCAGGAAAAAAAACTTAATTGAAGCCGCGAATAAAAGAGCAGACAGAAGAAGAGGCCCGCGATAAATAACGGGCCCGATTTTCCTTTCAGCGAGGCCTTCGCGAGGAGAAAAAGAGTCCGCAGGAAGGGCCTCGTCTTCCAGCCGTAATTATAGATTAGCTGGTAGTTCCGCGAGGGATTTAATCAGCGTCAAAATGGCCGCAGTCGTGTTATGGGGGCGAAGATTGATGGGCGGCCATCGCAAAATGGCGGCCGCGTGGCGAGTTTGCCGATGTGGCGGCCATAGTAACGCTATATAAGTTTTAGGGATGAATTGCGATTGTGTAATAGTTCGTTTCGTTTGGTATCTGATGAAAAATAAGAATGATTTGTAATTTTTTTTTAAATACACCTAATCTTCTTTCAACATGGTTTTTTTTACACGGTTCAAGGAAGATGAATCGATTATTTTTTAACACGGATTTTTCACTTTAACACGGTATAAAAATATGTTTTATTATACCACAATGGTAAGATCCGGTGCAGGCCAGTATAATGATATAATTATATGTATGTAATTATAGTTATTAAATAAAAATTTTCGATGTTTTTTGACGATTTTACATGGCGAAAATTTTTCACATTACAAATTTTTTATAAAGTACATTTGGATGGAAGTTCTATCCAAATATAGTTATGGAACGTATCTCCAATTTTTGTACGGTCACCATAAATTTTTTTTACACGGTAGCCTTTGGAACATATCCCCCGTGTAAAAATAAAACATTAAGACATCGTATCGCATCACCCGCCTGAGTACTAAGCGCGTCACGTCTCGCTTAACTTCAATAGTCAGTGTGAAATAGGTGATGTCTCACTCGCACGTCCACTGAAGCCAGTGTCTTTGATTATAAATATGTGCTACTTCTATACACTCGATGTTGCATTTTGACTAAAATTGCATCATCCTAGTACTAATAGCAACATTAAAACTAAAATCGACCAATAAAATTCTTCCTAATTCCAAAGTATAAAACGAAAAATCTCAAATAGATTTCACATCGAAAAAGACAATAGATTTAGATTTTCCATTTATCAAAAACACCAAATCGATCCAAAATTCGAAACTATTCTAAAAAAAAAACCATTCCTATTCGAGTTGCATTTCCAACACTGCAGACGATGCACCAGAGCGGAATGTAATCGAAATCGAACGATCGTTCCATGAAAAAAGTATGAGATGGCTCGCAAAGAGCAAACTTATCGCATCGCATTCGATATCGTTATTTAAACTTTAGTGCTTTGTTAGTAAAGATCGCCGTCTCGAATTGTTGTTATCCGACTCGAGTTGGACACTTTCGTAGGAATGTGTCTGATGTTCGAAATCGGTGAATTTATTATATTGGAAGTGAATTGTTTTGATGTTGGTAATTCGAAAAGCATGTTGCTTTGTTTAAAAAGTTCGATATTTTCGGATTCGAACGAGATTCAATTAAGAACCGAAAGTTCTTTGGATTCGTTTATTTTTATCGCTTTTCTTTAGAATGACAACATAAAACGTATTATATATTGTATAATAAAAATATGTTGACAGGATATTTTCACCGAAGAAAAATATCTTAAGAACTCCTCGGGTTCTATGAACCGTTATAATTAATGACATTTTTAATTTTCGAATTAATTTATAAAACAATAAAAACTTTTACGTAATTAAAACCACTCTTCCGACGAGGCGCCGAATTCAAAAAAGAAAGACGCTTAAAAAATCCTGGCACGACTCCGCTTCTATACACACAGCCACTACAAATGAAAATAAATCCAAATACTATCCACTAAACTTCCACAAATAAATACAATAAAAAATCAAGAAGAAAAAAAAACCAGAATACATTTCATTGCTATAATAAATTCGAAACGTTCGCATTCGCGTAATTATTTCGAAGAGCAAAAAAAACCTAACAAAATTGCGTGTCCCATCAAAAAAAGCATTCCGAAGAAGTGTGCTTCTCAACTTTTTCCATATCACAGCACAATAAGCGAAACTATTTCATACGCAACACTAAAAAGAATACTCGTAACACTCCGCAAACATTGCGAACGCCCGGATCGATCGCGACCCACCGTTTGGGAACCGTCGCCGCGGGGTCAAGGCCCTAGAAAGTCGGAGGAAAGCCGCATTTCGAATCCAGATATGGCCCGATAGGAAATATTTTTCCGCGAAACGTTCGTGACCGTCACAGATATGGCACCGAAACGACAGAATGGAAAATATGGTCGGCGACGGCTGCTTTATCCGAAAATGGAAAAATGCGGATGGCTGCATATCGTTCGAGTACCGATAAATATACTGGGAAATGTTTCTGAATGGTGGGTTGTGAGGTTCGGGAGGTTTACTCGAAGTGCATTTTATTGTCGCTGAAATAAATTTGATTCACAATATATGAAATAAACGGTTCAGGTTTATATGATAGAAATTTTCATTGATAATTGAAGTTGGGTGCAGTTAATAAATGAACTGGTAACTGGAGACTATTTGGCAAGAGATGTTTTCAATGTTTTGCTTTTGAAAGTCACTTGTATTACATTGTAAAAGCTTTGTCATGTAGTAATGGCGGTTACAAAAATTGCATATAACGATTCAAAAGGATATAAAAAATTATTGTAAGTATTGTTTTTTTCATAATGCATTTCTATGAAGTGAGCAGTGCGGACATCCGATGCCGAGTTCGAAATAAACGCCGAATGACATACCGTCGCATATATAAAATGAAAATTCACGGAGCGTGCAGTTTTGACGTGGCTGAAGGCAAACAATGAAAAATGAGGTTTTTCAGAGCGTCGGGAAGCTTTTCAACGGGCAAAAAGAGGGAAGTTTGCACAAAAGAACGTACAAAAGTGCATGCGCTTTTCCGCAGCCGGCACGACAATGTATGAAAAGGCTCCATTGTCGACGAATTGAAAGATTGAATTTGCTTTCGGTTAATATTCAAATTCACTCACTAAACATACCATCTTTCATAACGTAGACACTTTGAAAATACGTCAACCGTTCGACGCGAGTATACCAAAACAAACGGACACCATACGAAAAATTGTTATTTAGACGTATCGTTGGCAACTTACGAACTTTCCCGTGACGTAAATGTGAAAACACGTCACCATGTCACGGTCACAACACCATAAATCGGTAAATACTACATTCAGACATTAACGAATAATGGAACGGAAAAGGTCAAGACGCGAGAGTTGGGGTAGGACCAGCTCGCAACGGGGAGGTCACGTTTCCAATTCACAAAACATATACAAAAAAAAAACCATCTTTTTCGCACATTCAAAACGGAACAGATGCGGAAACTTGTATTAATAAGCAAAACATACAATTTGTATACAATTCTGGCCGGACTCGGTTACCAGCCCGGCCATTGTGGATCGTCTTTCTGGGAACACCTTTATGGATTATCTATCTGGTCGGGCACAGTCCCAAATTTACTTCAGAGCCCAAGGTTGTCCCCATTTCACCGTTACGTAACCGTTGTTTGTCTATGTGTTCGCACAGACGTGAAAATGTACGGTACGTGTAAGCGTGTGTATGCGGTCTCTGGAGCAGCGGTTCTCAATGGGTTCGTTTTGGAGTTGCGCTAATTGATTAATCGTTCCGATGGTGATTTATCGGGTTGTGGGGGTTCTCATTAATATCAATTGTTGGGCGTTTTCATGATTGTGTTGTGTGTTCTAGAATTTAAGTCGGTTTTGATAACGTTTTGAAATGGATGCAGTGTTTGGTCTGGGTTTTTTTTTAATGGTGTTTGTAGAGAAATTAATAGATGGATTTGTTGAATATAAAATGGAGACGCGTTTTTAAAAATATTTTTGAACAAATTAATTAAATTCATTGAGTCGTGACGTAATTCTATTCGAATGGATAGATAATAAACTTTATCACATATGGAAGAAAATCAACTTTTTTTTATATAGAGAAGATAATCAACTCGATGATGCATAAATTATATATAGAACTTCTTCGAATTTATGGATTCCCAGCGATCAATAAAATTAAACATAATCATCATATTAACAAATCATTTAAAATTATTTGGCAAGAGATTGTATCGATATTCAATTCTTCGAAATTATTTTTTTATCATAGAGTGTAAGGAAAACCACATACTTTATTCAAAAATATCGGAAATACCCACCTAGATATAAATTATAAGTTATACAATGCTTTTTATTAAAAACAAAAATTAGTAGTAAAGATTTTAGAAACGATCAAACGAAAGATTCGTTTATGTTTATACAAAGATATGCGTATTAAAAGCAAAATCCCCAGCACACACCACACCATAGACTAGTTAAGTATGCGAAATTTGCACATTTACTCATAATAAGGAAACATTAAAGGGCCACTGACCCACAAATAATTTGAGAACCCCAGCGAACGAATCTCGCAAAGAATTCGCACTTGGCACGTGCGCGTACATACTGAAAGCGCATTACAAACGACTACGTACAAACACGATCAACGCGAAAATCAATTATTACATTTCGCTATGCGAAACTTCGAACTATTATTACACGCGAGCGAGCCAACTCTCGTTTCGACGAGATTTTCCGACTACCGCTTTTTTGTTTGCGTTTCGGCCCTTGGAGTCGGAGGACGTGCCAATGAAGTTTTGCAGTTCGGTTTTCGTTCTTGACTTATCGAGATCGCAGAGACAATTATGCACGGGTGTAAGTGCTTGTCGAAATTAGACTGGGAATAATTGTCGGGATCGATCGGGAGTAAAATTGAATAATCGTCTGGGCGGCTTTGCCAAGTGCCAGTTTTGCGATTTGAAAAAAATATGAATGATCGAAATGGATTGTGTGGTTGAATATGTATGTTGGAATTGTGTAGTTATTATCTATATGAAATTTTTGCAGTTAAGTTTAGACCTGATTGTGGCTCTCATTAGGGGAAGGAGTTCAGCAGGGTTCGCCCGAGGTTACAAAAGAGCTCGGCGTTGATTAATTTTATAAAATTATTTTGTCACTATTTTTGATAGAATCTATCAATTATGTTTGTCTTCGTAGTATAAATAATTAGATTTATCGGTACTTACTATTATTAAAAACTATGTAATTAAAAAAATATGTGAAAAAAAGGGGCCCGACAAAATTTTTGGTCCTAGGTCCGATTTGAAGATGTGGGAACCATAGTCCTGATTAAAAGTATTTTTTTAATAGGTTCATTATTATTATTATTTAGGTCAATACCGGAACTCAAAACAGCTCTTATTCAATTTTAAGTTCAAAGTCTAAAAAATTTTATAGAAAGGGTACATTTATGCTTGTAGAAAGGTGGGAGAAGGTTATTAGCACTAAAGGAAATTAAATGATTGAAATAACAAGAATTTATATTTAAAAAAAAAAAACAGAATTATTATTTGATAAAAAAAATACTTGAAAACTTATGCATCGACCTTATATAATATTAATTTATAGCAATGTGATGTTCAATTAAATTATTACTATTTCCACAAAGATTAAAGCATTATAAATTTCATTCCAATTTCATAAAGAAAAACTAAAAGAAAAAACTTCTAACATATAACACAATGAGTATCATATATTACAATAATTCAATAATCGAATGCACATTTGCATATACAATCGCATTCTCATACAAATGACATCAACGACGTATCATCATCGACCATTACATCATCAAAAAAAAAAAAAAAACACGAAACTTCCCCTGAAAAAACCCATTTTCCCCAAAACCTCCGCGGCTCGATTTCGATCGCGCGACAAAAGAAATTTTAAGGCTCCGCCGGAACAATGGCGACAATGGACACGCACACGATACCGCCAGTTTATCGACGTGCCTCACAATGGAAGTCATCGAAAGGCTTCTTTATTATCGATATGGGCCGAGTTCTTTCCCTTGACCCGGCACGCGGAAACGGAGAGATAGAGCACGTCGCTCTGGCTAGATAGAGGTGGTGTGGTGATGAGTGGCATTGTTGAGATTCGATGCGCCGATGGAGATTGCGGTTAAATGTTGCGAGACGACGGTCGTTAATGGGTTGCGGCTATTGGTGAATCGGTTGAGTGTGGTGGATGTGTAGTGGGGTGTGAGGATGGGTTCAGTGGCGGATTTATTTCGTTAGGGGGTTGAGAAGTTGAACATTTTTGGAGGTCGCGTTAGAGGGTCCAAAAACCTACAGTTGCGAAGTAATCGTTAAAATTAGAAAAAGGTAGCACCACAGACGAAGATTTTTATCGTTTATTATTGATATATAATGAGCAGTTAAATAAAATAATGGATAAATGAGCGGTTTTATAAAATAAAATTCGCTTTTATGCAAAAGAATTCCATTTTTCAAACTTTTTATTATTCTTTAGAAAATGATTAAAATTTCATGATGTATTGAATTGATATAAAAAATAAATAAATCATAATGATCTTTAATACAAAGAATCGTTTTAACTATAAATAGAAAAGATTCATATTTACATTAATGCTGAAAAATTTTTCATAAGACCTGTATATGGAAAATATTAATTTAAAAAAAAAAGTCATTATAATTCTGGCATTCATAATATCTATTAGATTTCTATTGAAAAACTATAATAATTAATAAAATAAATACTTTTCAAAAATAATAAGGGCCCTTTCCAAACGGGGGTTTGAAGCGAAAACTTCCACCACTTATGTATAGATAAATCCGCAACTGAATGGGTTTAGTATTGTGAGTCATGGTAGTGTGATTCCCACTTCGTGTCGAACGAACGAGCACATTTACGGCATTATTGACTAATAATAAAATTATATAGGAAAAACGCATGTAAAACATAATTTTTAAAAACGATAAGACTATCATAATCAGCTATTTAAAAATAGTAACATCGGAAACGCGTAATAAAATCATTTGACGCACAACGAATGACATTCGAAAAGTGCAATTTCATCGTCCGACGTAACTTATACCAGAACAAAACGATGCGGTCGTAAAACGACCTCCATGACGCAGGGTGTACGCTTCAAAGGGAAAATGTACACAGAGAAAACATCGCCCCGACTGAGTATACAAGGAAAATGAATTATATGAGATATTTCTGCGGAAAACAAGAACGAAATTGCCTCGAATATAAAATATTATATTTTTTTCATATTACAGTGAGCAAAATCCGAATATATCAAAACCAATATCCTTTCTAAGCCAATTTCATCTACAACACAGTCATATTCGTAAAATACGCAATTGATCAACGATTTTCCGAACTAAACTATCTTTTTTTAATTTAATTAAAAACTTTACGAGCATTTAATACGAAATTGTGATACGTGGACCACACATAATCCGGAAAAATTCGATAAGGGATGCTCTACAGCACGGTCTGCTGCGCCGTCGGCTTTCCCGCCCTTAAATAAATGATGAAGGCTTTTATTTAGATCCCCACCGAAAATAGACCCACGTGGGCGGGAGGTCTGAGTACGTAAAAATGAAAAATGTATACGTGTGTGCGGAAAAAATGGAAATGTGTTTGCTTTTTGTTACAGCGATGTGGGAAACATTTAGAGCGTACATTACTTTTGTGGTGTCGGAATTTTTTTTATATCACGGAACAATTACATAGGGTCGAAATAAAAACTGACATTTTACTTGATGAATAAGTGAATTTTATATTAATACGAATGCGTTCTCGAAAGGGGAAGATTCGCAGACAATTAACGACGCCTTCTGGAAATATTTTGATGATTAACGACGAATGGAACGGATGCCAAGAGACGGGACACGTCAAGTTTCTAACAATATGTATAAATAAATGTTTAGATCTGCCGTGGCGCCTGTTCTAACATCGTAATGATGTTCACTATTTATAATTAACGCAGAAATATTATATGAAAGTTATATTTAGGCCCCGCGTTGCTCAATTTTTGCACGCAATATTTATAAACGAAAACCGTGATGCAATTTTCAGACAAACCGATACACCCAGTCTCCAACACTTTCCGCAAACGATATCCATCTTTCGACAGCTGTCAGTGCATTTCAATATCGAACTCGAAACTATAATTGAACACGCGGATACATCGAACATGACGAACGCGCCTATAAATAAAACCATTTATTTATATCGACATATAACATCAGAATCGGCGATCTGACCGAAAATACCATACACCATCGTTCCATGCGGCCTTCGCGTCATCTTTTTGCACCGACCGCAAGAAGACAACGTACATAAACTGTGGTAACACACCCACAAGTACGACTTCAGCACATAATCCTCGATCAATGCCGGGCCACGAGTCGCGACGTATACGCTCGCAAATAGACGTGTGCTGAAGTTTGCATGTACAAATGTGCACAATGGATCGGTCGGTCGGCTAAAAGGCCGTTTTCAGACCGGAGCTCGGTTGTTTAGTGGCTGAAAAGTGTGCCAGACGAGGACTGAAAATCCAGCCACAAAGACAGGTCTTTTGCTTCGGGTCTCTCGTTTCAGATGTGATTTATGTCGGGTGCGTATAATTTTCAGTTAATTTTTCATTTTAATTAATAATTCATCAACAGATTTTAAGTGGTATGAAATGCAATCAGCTGTTAGATATGATTTGGAAATATAATTTTAATACATTAGTCGAAAATTTTTTACTAAATCATCGAATTAGTCATACATACTTGATATTTTTTATTCAATTATAGTCTGTGAGATGACAAAAAGAAGATTAAGTTTGAATACTGAAAATCATCTTTCATCAAATAAATGGTGAATCAATCAAACGACATACAAAAACCAAATCACTTATTGCTTAATTTTGATGATCAATGAGAACCAACGCGTTCAAAAAGACACAGTGATTATAACAAACACAAAAAGTTCTATATAAAACGAAAAATCTAAACGAAGAAAACGTTTAAAAAACTCAAAATTTAATCACACGTCACTTTGTATACGAAACTCGGGACACAAACGCAAAACTCCCTTAATAAATGGGGCGGTTTACATTTGACCCTAACGAATTTCGGCACACGATTTAATGAAGAGTAAGCCCGCGTGGCAAAAGATTAATCCGCAGGTCTTAAGTTCGCCGACGAACCGAATTCGAAGCGCTAAGCCATAAATTTAATACAGTGCCCGAACTGCTTTTGAAATTTTGAAAGCTGGAATCAAAACGTGCGACATTCGAAACGCGCCATATTTCAAGACCGCCCTGATTTATGGTGAACGGCCAGAAGGGAGAGAGAATTTACAGTCTTCTGTTTTCGATCGAGTTAAAGGGAATCGATGTTTCAACGTTCATTGAATATATTTTTTCCCTATGATGATGTACAGATGTGGAAAATAGTGTCGGGCAACCCTGTTCGTTTCGAATTTATTCGAGTGTGGAAAAGTAATAAAATTTTATGACTGCTTTGTTGAAGATGCAATTTTATTGTTTCGCGGCGACAAATATATTTTTTTTAGTTTATTACTCGTTAAGAAAGCTATTTGGAATCTTCGAAGTTATTTCTGTCATTGAGGATAGAAAAAAGTATTATACAATCAGAATATTCATTAAAAAATCATGAATTTTTAATAGAAACTAGATTTGACAATTCTCGTGATTAGTAAAATTTATTAACAACTTTTTTTTCATTACAGAAAACAATGAAAACCACAAAGAAACAATCTACATCGAGTCAATACCACTTTCGAGACTTTATTATACACACACACCGTCGGCGAAGAACCACAAAAGAAAATTCCACGACCTTTCGAAAATAGACCACCCACTCTCATCGCGAAGATAAATGTACACGAAAAAAGTCGGAAAGAATCCACGGGGCGGACATTAGACAGATCGTCGGGGGCAATTACGTTACGACGAAATATTTAGGGTCAAACGGGTGTTAATCCCGTTAAATTAGTTTAGTGGTCGTGGCACTGAAAGAATTTTTATGGCCGCCTAGAGATCAATCGAATCTGGCGACCTCTCGACCCGCAGATCGGAGGGATAGATCGCGTGATCAACTCAATGTTTCTCAGAGGAACGCTTGCTGTGTGGTCAGCTCTTGTGATGGTTCGTTATTCGATATCGAAGATCGAATTTGGTGTTTCGTGTAGGGGAGATTTTGGTTTTTTTGTTTATTTCGATTGATGGTTATTATAGTTTTTATAAAAAGTTTGATGATTGTGACGTTTATGCATATGAAATTTATTGATTAATTGAAATATTATCAGACTCGTAAAAGCCGTTCAGAAGCTGATACCAATTGCGAAGTCTATCTAATAATTAAAAAAGAGGACTTTAGCCATTTTCGCATTTTCTCTAAATCTTACTTTGTACTAAAATGGTAAACCTCGTTACAGTTTTTACACTTCAAATTCAACAATTTACATTTCAAATTCAACGTTTTACACATCGAATTCAACTATAGATAAGTATTATTAAGACCGTTAGTATAGTAATCAATGAAATGCATTGCAATTAATTCGTGTTGATTTGTTAAATCTGAAGTGTTTACATTGAATTTGAAGTGTAAAAAGCGTAGCTTGAGTGATAAATTTGGGCAATTATACCAATCCTTAAAGATAAGTTTTAAAATGAAATCAAAATTTGTGCTTTAAAGCGAACATAGGCATATGAAAAAAAAATAATCAACTTACGCTCTTAGGTACGCATGGTATCTAACTGGTTCCAGTTAACTTGCTATTTGCATTATCTTTTGAATGAATATTTTATATTATCTACTCAAAAATCTTTATATTATTGTAAAAACAGAAAAAATATTGAATGATCTTGTGTTACGTATCAATCTAACTTCGATTTTCAGTGAAAATCAATAAATGAAATATAAACGATGAAAAAAAATTAAATTAATTAATTCATAATTATCGCGTTGATATACAGACACATTTCATAAACTGTGTAAACAAAAGTGCCATTTAAAAAATTTCACTAATTGTCAACCTGGAGCACGTCCGCTCAAAAGGCATTTAAATAAATTTCGTGAAAATAATTTGATGTAACATAAACAAGTATTTGAAAACACGCGATCTATTTTTTTTTCCACCGTTCGAAACGATTACCATTATTTAACGACACGCGATTATGTACACAATTGTCAACGGCGACACAACAACAACCGACGGATTATTT
The DNA here is from genome assembly GCA_009617725.1 of Hydropsyche tenuis. Lineage (NCBI taxonomy): Eukaryota > Metazoa > Arthropoda > Insecta > Trichoptera > Hydropsychidae > Hydropsyche > Hydropsyche tenuis. The sequence continues at coordinate 181,676 of VTON01000150.1, read as the reverse complement.
ATACGAAAATTCAAAATGAAAAAAGTCCCCATACGTACAGAAAAACCGAAAATACGCCGCATTCCGATACAAAGCACGCACAATGGAACGCCAATCAAAAGTCCACCGTGAAAATCGACTTTTCCGGACGTCGTTCGTTTTCCGTCGCCGTTTTTCGACGCGAAATCGATACCGGCGTATATACACGTTGGCGGCCGAAAGAAAGGTTAACGACGAAAATAATTGTATAACGACGAATGATATTCGTATTACGGCCGTTACGCAACGTATCTCGGCGCCGTTATCGATTAGGCGGACGAGTTTAACGGCCCGCTCGAACGGAAAGAAATGACCGATTCGGAGCAGAAGAGTTTTCCCGTTTCGTTAAATTGACGATTTTCAGTGTATGAACATCTTGTGTGATATATAAAGTTCATAAAAAATATTTTTATAATAAATTCAAAATTTTATAATATATATGGAAAATTTGGAGAATTTTCAATGATTAATTGAACAATTCTATGCTTCAAATTTAAAAAAAAATAACCTGAATCAAACTATGTATTATACTTTTAAATCACCTATTGATTTAATATACGAAAGCAACGTATATGAGCTATAAATAAATTTTATCATATATTATTTTTCCGGTTTCGGATACAAAATTTATGTATTACTTTCACCGAAACATTGAGAATCGGGAACCGCCATTTTCAGCGACTTAAAAACTTCAGCAGTAGATCTAAAATCGAATTTTATTGCTCGAACTTTCAGATGAGAACGTATCTTATGCAAGATTTGATTGCGGTTTTGCCCAGGTCGTAAAACCGACTTCGAATCGATTCCTCGCAGCTGGAGGTTTTCCTCGGCGAGCTTTTCCGGAAAATTCTGAACTATATGCTCGTTCGGATGTAGACATTTCATAATGGTCTAAGTTCGAATGCTGTTTGCCGGAACGAATCCGACAGATTTGAATCAGACCAAAATGAAAAATATTTACGATTACGTAGCGCCTTTGCTCATTAAATGAAATTGAGACGTTTCTTACGTGAAAAAACCGAAATAGTACTCTGAGAATGATGTCAGTCGCAAATTGCAACTCGTTTTCGCTAAACAAGACGTATTATCGAGTTAACGTTTAGTAGGACAATTTTAACGCGTGGTTCATTGTTGTCATAACGACAACGGACACGATTCGTTTAACCACATTTGATACAATCAGTGAGAATTTATTCTTGTACATTTATTCATTGTATCATATCGTATTTATGTAACTCGAATGAAAGAGATAAAAATGGGCCCGTATACGTGTCGTGTTGACGAAACGACCTTATTAACATTATATTACCATTTCGTCCAGGAACGAGTGAAGGTTTTTGAAAGGGCGAATTATTAACGAGGGCCTGGCCTCGAAGGTGTTTTATTTCTGCAAATTACGTTCAACCCTGCAGATGACTGTGGTCGTTTACGGCTCGAATTTAATTCGGAGGGTCAAAGGGATAATTAAACTAATTTTCGAAGAGAGTAAACCAAAGCGGTTACGAAAATTTCGCCATGATATGAAGTGCGTTTGAATATTTTATTTCCATAAGTAATTCGATACATCGAATATGAAAAGTTATTCATATTAATACATTCAGTCCTCTTTTTATACGGGGGATACGTTCCAGAAACTACTGTGTAAAAAAAAAAATATGATGGTTTTATATAAAAATTAGAAATAGGTTCCATCGGTATATTTGGATGGAACTACTTTATAAAAAAAATTGTGGAAAAATTTTGCCATGCAAAATCATCAAAAAACATCGAATTTTTTTATTTAATAACTATAATTGTGTAAAGGCCTGCACTGAATCTTATCATTGTGGCATAATAATACATTTTTTATGTTCTGTGGAAAGTGAAATAAACAGTATTTAAAAAAAAACCGTTTTTCTTTGAACCGTGTTATTTCGGAACCGTATAAAAATAGGCATTGGTGTATTATGAAAACGATTGATCAGAATAGTTCGAATTCTTTTTCGATGTACAAAATCGGATATTTTCACAACGAATTCGAAAATTATGAAACGTCGATTTTGATAGTTCGATCTCGGTTCAATTAACTCCGTTTACTCAATCTCGTTCCGACCGAAAGATTAATACGACCGATCTCCAAACAACGCTGAGGAAACGTGCCAAAACGCATTTGGACAACGCGGTATACAATCGCGATTCTCCTGCTTTGACAGAATGATTCACGAGACTGCAACAGGAAGGTGTCTTTATGGCCAGCCGTCGATCGGGTTTATAAATAGGGAGCCTTCCTTCGGATTTGTGTGTCGGGAAATGTGGATTTGTTGTTGGCTGGATGTGTCGGATCGGAAAAGTGGCCGAGATTGCCAAAATTCGGCGCGAAACGATTGGCAGTATTGATAAATCGTTCGCGCGTTGAGATTTTCAAATTTGAAATTTGTTCATTGTGACTGTCGATGTATGAATATTATAGAGGATGCATTTTGTGAAATTTAACAGGGTGTGTCTGCGTGAGCGATGCGTTTCGAGTGAATTTTAATTAATTAAAATTTCATGTGATGGATTGGAAACAAAAGGTAAATTTTGCCATTACATTATAAAGTGCATTTACGTGTTTCAATAAACAAATTTTACATTAAAAAAAATAACTAATCACATTAGTATTGAGTTCGATCGTTTTATGAATCTATAATTCATAGAACCTTTTTACTTCGATCGTAAAAAATATTATAAAACTTGTTTTTCATGAAAGCTCGTTTAGAATATGAATCGAAAATATTGATTTAGATTTAATAATGACAAACATAGATATCTGAAGTTAAGCTATATATTTTAACGTTGATAAATGGATGCGTATCGTTAATTGTGACCATTCGGCAAAGAACAATTTCAGTACTAAGCTCAAAGATAATTTCTCATACCAAACGAGATAACGAAAACTGTCCGAATTTCTGATATTATCGTAAAAGCCTTGTCCTGCGACGGACATTACAAAAGCTGCACATGAAGGCAACGTTCAGATTCCCATCACACAAAAGAACTTCCAAATAAAACAAACACAATTAAAGACCAAAAACCACAATACAACCCCTAATTTTTCAGAACAAAAACCCACAAGAACGAAAGAACTCACAATCAGCCAAAAATGGCACACGAGACATTTCCTTGAGAAAAGAGCGGTTTTTTTTAATAAATCAATATTGTAGGCTGTGTGCGGAGCAAGGCACGGAGTGGGGTAGGTCACAACCCCGCTTCCGAAGTGTAGTTAAAGTATCGACCTGCTCGTGTGCAAGAACGCTAGATTTATTGAGCCCGTTAACCCTTAGATGGGACGGATTATCTGGGCGAAATTGATATGATTTTTCTTGGGTTTCGCGAATTTAGATCCCCGAAATTGAGAAAATACCGGGATTATGGGAGCGCGAAACCTTATGCCGGGATGAAGCTGGTTTGTGTCTGAAATCGTCTTGGATGTAACGTAGGAGTAGACAATTTATTCATATTGAAAGTATACGTTCGAAAAGTATTAAAATTTAATATTTTAGTATTTAATATTTTTTTTTTAGATTCAGAATATACTTTTTATAATACAGTTATAAATAATTCGATCAGGTTAATTTTCAAAGGAAATCTCAAAACTTATAATAGTAAAAAAAATTATCTATACATCAAAATTTCAAAATTTTTTAAATTCGTTGAACGATATATTATATTATGGTTTATTTAACTTAAATTAGCATACTTCTTATATTTACAAATACATTTATTATCCTGTGGGGATAGGGTGAAAGAAAATTTGCCATTTTATTTTTCCAGGTTGTGAACATTGGGTTTTTTAAAACATGTAACAGTAAAAAGGTTAGACTAATAAAGTTTTAATATTGGGGAAGTAAACGTTGCTTTTTTTTAATAAATAAAAAAAATTTGTTATTTTTCGTGTGAAAAAATATCAAAACGAATGAATAGCGTTGAAAAACACGAATTTTAGAATCGAATACAAAAATAATAAATGCTTGTTTGTGAAACTGATTAAATAAATAAGAATGAAAATGTTTTTAAAATGAAATAGAAAGAAAGGAAATGTGATAAATTTTATACAAAGCAACGAAAACCATAAAAATGCTTTATAGAAATTATTTTGAAAAAGAACGAAAACATGACACAATTATGTCGAAAACAAACTTTTCAACAAATCCCTTTGATTCCAAATATTTGATGACATTTCCAGGTTGTAAATAAGAGCGACACGTGGTGTGCGTAACTGACAAGTTTCGCAAATAAAATCATCATCAAAAGACATTATAACAGTAAGATTCCGCCAAATTTTTCAAATTCCTGAAGAATATCGAAAATCAAAACATTCCAATTTCAATTCACTACATTTACGAAACTACCGCAACAAATTCAAAACATCTTACGTTATATTACTCAATTAAAATTCTAAGCTGTAAAAATATCGAGTTTATATTTAGTTTCAAGCTGAAGGGAATTTCTCTGAAATATCGAGAATAAAATTGAGCCTTTCAACAGTTTGCATAATATAATATGCGATGGTCTGAGTTTGAAGTCAATTGCAAAGTGTCTTCGGAACGCGAAGCTAGTTTATTATATACTGTGGGAAAGTCGGCCATGGATGAGGATAAATCATAGTCGGTTTATTTCTGGATGCAACGGTTAAACAAAAACACATCTGACGTTCAAAGTTTTGAATTTAACACGTTCAACGTTGTCTATTATATGCTATATTAAATCAGTCCGAGTTTACATTAATATTTGTGTGAGAATTCAAAGAATGTTTGAAAAAAAATGAGAAATCTATAAAAACATACTTTATATTGATGCACTGAAATGACATTCGAGATGTATCATTCTTCGAGACAATGTTTACCTGAAAAGAGAGAAAAATATATTAAAAACATATTCACGTTTATTTTCGTATACAAATTTATCGGTTTATTCAAAAACTGACCTATACATATATATTTCAGTACGTTTTAAATATTTACAAAACAATTTAATAGAAAGCACCTAACGATTAAAGATAGTCTGAGATAAATAAAGGAAAGCTCTGTTAACGACAGCCGTCCAATCCAAATCGAAAATATATATAAAAATTAACGATTATGCAATTGGATTTAATTTATTTCAGTATTCAACCGAATTGATCGTAAAAGAAAACGATCGAACGGAAAAGCGAGGTCGACAAACAATGGATCATCGTGATATTTACGTTTGCATACATTGATTCGGAACGATTTTGCAATAAATCGAGCTTATATCATCAGCGATTCCCAAAATATTATTATTTCAACAATATTATCCGAAAATGAATGATTTGTTTATCAATGATCATAGAAGTTAAAAGCGATAAAAAAAATAAACGAATCACATTTGGTTTTATTGTAAAATGAACTAGTAAAGAATGATTAAGTATTATACATATAAAAAAAATTGGGAACCGCTTATTATAAGAATACATGTAGACCGATCGGAATGAAAATTTGTTTTGTTCTAACCGATAAAAAAATACCGAGATTAAAACGGAAAATTGTTTAGTTTAACTATGACGGCGCTTTGCGGCGTCGAAACACGACTGATGGATTGATAGACATCCGAAACAAAAGCGAAATTTTTCTGAAAAGGTGGCTGAAAAAAAATATATATACATATATATTTTAGCGAAAATGAAAGACTTGCAACGTTCGAAATCACGACACTTCAAATAAATGGCAAGGAGCGCGTTAATTTCGCAAAACACGCAAATTTCGTCCCGAACAATAAATCAAAAATTCAAATCTCCCAAAATGTTTTTTTTTATTATTTAACAAATGCAACAATCTTGTCGTACATTTTCCGTGAAAATTCAAAACGGAAAACAATGGCTAGTGACCGATCGCACGCGAATTTTGGCACGTGTATATGGCGTGTTTACGAAAATCGTACGATTGTGATATACGAACCTGAAATAATAGTGTTGAATTACGGTATATTAAAAAATATATATTATACGCGGGTAACGGCCGAATAAATTATGTCGTTAATGCGAATTTCGTTTCGAAGAAAGGCGCTCGATTACGTCGAAAGGTAAAATTTTCAATTGGTACTAAACGTATGTACTTTTATACTAGCGGGTAGTACCCGGAGTGCTCGGGACTCTGAAAATAAATTGTGTACCGATTGTGATTGTTGTCACAATCAATCGTGACGCCGACACATTATATTATAATTTTTATGGCGATCGATAGAAAAAAACTGAATGTTGACTTAGTTTCTTTGGATATCAAAGCACATTCTTGCCGAATTTAGTGAAGATTCGTCTATCGGTTTAGGAGTTTATTACATACACCATTTGAGTTTTATACATATAGATTACAAAAAATAAAATCGACGAATCCCATCGAAAATTCACAAAAGCGCTAATCATCGAAAGCCATCCGAATGATTCCATATTTCATCGCGAGCGCACAAAACATAAATAAAGCGAAGAAAAATCGACGTAAACGAATTTCGATATGAAATAGCTCTTTCATACAACGCACGCGTTCGCCGGCGGTATTTTTAGAAACGTATCGCGATATTTCGAACGAACGTTAAAAGTAGCAGCTTTCAGACCGAAAGAAATATGGCGTGCTGCGATTTTCGGGGATGGCTACGGGGAAAAGGAGCGACCGAAACGAGAAAATACCGCTCGAGAAAATGGAGATTTACGATTTTCCGACGGGCTTCGGGAGTTGCACGGTGACGCGGCCGTTGTAAGTATATGAGTATATGGAGTAAGTATATGAGGTTTCTGGTGGAAGTTTTGGTTTCTGTGGAAATTTTGTGTTTTTGATGTGATAGGTTTGCTTTTGTCGAATGTGAAAAATGTGTTTTGTAGTAAATATGATTCATATATTCGAAAATTGGACGGGTATTTGAAAAAATAATAAAATGAAAAACGCTGAAGTATGGAGATATTTATATTTTTCTTCGGTCATTGTATTGAAAAATTAATATGAACTACGTCAGCTGTTAAAATAAACCAATATAAATGAAATTTTTCAAATAATGGGTAACAGATGGCACAAAAATGATTCAGTTTGATTGAAAAGACTTCCTTTCTTACAAATAATCCCTTATTCTTCTGAAAGCTTAGGATTGATCATTTCATCTTTCAGTTTTTTAAAAAAAGCTCTTCAAAAAATATATTAAAAACAAGCGGATACTTTGAATAATATAATATATTGATATATAAAAAATCCAATTTATTATCTTATTTCAAAATATGTATTATACAAATATAATTTTAACCATCTCATATATACAAATTTCATGATTACAATACTAATAATAATAAGATGATTAAAGATTACACATTAATAGATACAATTCAGGCAATTTATTTGATATGCAATCTTTTACTACTTTATAACAATAGAAATTAGTAAAATACATCATCAAAACAATACATATTCAAATTCGTTTTATGCGAGACTAAAAAAGTTGAAATTGGAAAAAAAGGTGGAACCCCTCTGACTCCGAGGATGGAAACACGGTGATAAATTCGTCGTTCGTCGGGTGCTAATTTATTTTCCCTCGTTCTACCGAAGTCATAATAAAACGAGAAGCAGAACGTGTCTTTCTTTCATTTTATGTTATGGTATATACAGGAGAACATCCCGAGTCACGGGAAATTGGCCGTTTTCTTTGCGCTACGACGGATTTAGCCGAAGGTGACGTGAAAAATGTACGATCGACGACGAAAAATCAATCGGTTCTGGTAACAAATGTTCGTGTATTTGTATGGTTGTATTACAGAGTAGAGTTTGCTTTTAAATTTTAGGGGTTAAGCTATTGGATTATGAAATATTGTAGATAGCTGATAGAATATGAAATGTTCCGATTTTGAACACTGACATGTGGAAGCTGAATGAGATAACATTTTCAATTGATTTATTCAATAGTGTATAATTCTTATAATACGTTGAATTTATAAATTAAATTTCAAATGCTCGTGATATAATTTTTCAAATTTCTAGTGAATTTAATAATATATTTTCTGAAGGTCTAGCAAAAAAAAAAGTATTAGAAAAACTGGGCTAAGCAAACAAGTAAGGGCCATTAACGTGTTGAAAGGAAGCTAGATAATATAACACAACAAAAGAACAGGGCATTGTATGTAAACTGAACAAGATACGGACAGTGTTTAGGAATTTAATCAGCGAAACAGAGGAAGTACAAGAATTATAAGGTAAACATGAACGATTCAGGATCTTAATTACGTCAAGATAACATCTAAATTCCAATTTCGTTATTTTTACTACAACACGTGATACACATTTATCGGTTCTGAACAACTTTAACTCAGTCACCTAGATTCTAAAACGTAACCTAAGTAAGGCGAATTTATCACACTTCACTTGTTAGGTTTCGGCTTTAACGAATGAATGAAGAAACCGACGGAATGCTGAAATTTTCCGCTTCGAAATATGAATTCTGAAATAGCCAGATATAGAGAAATTTTCCGAAAATCGAACGCCAGCATTTGTGATTCGATACTCTCGAAAAAAATTTGACTTTCAATACAACCTCGCGTTCGAACTCGTCGTTAATACATCACGTGAACGGATCGTTGACGATTCACAATCAACGGACGTTGTCTTTCCGAAGGGAAAAAAAGTGAAAAATGGACAGACTAACGATTTGTCTACGACAAACGACATATTCAATGGAATAGCGATGGTTTATCATTGGTAATTTTCGACAAATAATAACACAAGAACTGAAGAGATATTGAGACCATTTGGCAAAAGTCCACGAGTTTCGCATGACCCTAATGAATTTATTAAAGCAAAACATTTCCATGGCGATACATTGAAAATTTGACGAAAATTTTATACATTTCGAATCTTTGTTTTGGAATTCAACCGCAAAACACACTTTATACACCCCGCCGGACGCACACAATGGCAATAAATAAAACGCGAAGATTCGCAAAAGCGCGCGAAATTCGATACCGTCGAAATCGGATTCGTTTTGTAGCCGAACGCGAATTCCTCCCTTAGATATTATTACATAATTCCATTAGCGGAAAATTTTCGGAAGCATTTAATACCGGAATTGTCGGCGGCATTTTCCAATGAATCGGACGCGAATTCTATATTGAATCAATGTGATTTTCGAACGTGCGGGTCAATTAAAAGCTTGATTAAAGGCGCACGTTTCGTTGCAGTTCATTGAACGAATAAATTTCGCCGACCAGTTTGGTTAATTGGATTTAAATTTTTTTTTGGGGTATTCGAACAATGGTGGTATGAAAATTTATTGATTTCCATAATCAAAATATAAAATTTATACAAATGATTAATTAGTAGTATCGTTTGATTATTCAAAATAAAATTTTTGTTCGTTGCAATATTTATTTAACAAATTTTAATTGACATTTTGAATGAATTATAAATTGATTTATTTTGCAATTAAAAAATGTTTCATAGAAACTCAAAATGAATAAGATAATATTTTTCCTATATGATAGAAATGTTTTAAGGGATCTCATATAGTAATTTTAGATACATTTGTATTCGTGAATGATGATGAAAAAATTGAAATATGAATGCAAAAACGTGAAGTTAACATTTCAGATATGACATCTTAGCGATATATGATCTCGTTTAAAAAGATTAATGCGCACGTATGACTTTCGCTAAGTGATTCAGTGAGAAAAGCGGCGTGCTTTCAAAAAAAGAAAATTTATAGAAAAACACAAACGTTTTTCACATACGATAAGAAAATTAAATATTAAAACACACCTTCATTTGTACGATAACATATTTTCCAAACTTACAAAACGAAATATTTCAAATTAGATTAGATCCTAGATAAAAACCGATTCGTCAAACAAAAACGCACAACAATCGTCAAAAAAAAACCCCCAACACACTAAAGAACTTCTTATCTAATCTAACCTGATCGATAATATTTCACACTTTAACGCCATCGCTGAAAAGTCCCGAACGTCCTCCGACATAAAGCCTCGTCATGAAACACGACGAAGTCGCCTCCCGATAAATAACAAAAACAAAAACACGATGTGTGTGTGTGCGTCAGAGAGCACATATCTGAAAAATCGATTGTCGTTCTCGTGACAATATATAAATTACGTTTTGGAGCCGAGCCCCGGGGCTGTAATGCGATCGTGGCGTGAAGATAAAAAAAAACGGACGATTGCTGGTATGTAGTGCGCTCGTGCTCGTTTATGCGGAATATAAATAATATAAATAACAATAAAAAGCCGTGTTTTTTTTATGTACGCTTTATAATTGTTAGGGGTTTTCGAACGAGCCGTTTGCGGTTTCGTTAATGCGGAAAATCGATCGGATTGCTAATTGATGTGCGGGCTTAGTAATTTTTTCGATTAAGCGAAGCTTTTTGTTTGATAAATTATTGAATTGGTACATTTGATTTATACACATTACGCGTACAAATCGTGTGGATTTGTATCTAGTATAAATCGCGATTTACATTATTTTTAAATTCTATTGCGTTTACTTGCACTTTCCTTTTAGAAAAATTAAACGTAGGGGTTGGACAAATGTCGCACGCCTCAGTCAGAAACACTGAACGAATTTATTATTGAACGTTCAATTAGGTTGGGTAAAATTAGTTATTTTGAAATTCTATAACGTTTACTTTCATTTTCCTTTTAATGTAAACGTAGGGGGTTGCGCAAAGGCCGAATTTCTATCAAACACATTAAACGTATTTATTTAAATCGTCATTATACGCGTAAAACATTATTAAATTTTTATACGATTGATACAATTTCACAATAAATTATCATTTGTGTCAACTAATCGTTTGCGTGTTGTCAGTGAGTCTGCATCAAAATTACCATTGAAGTAGTATGAAGAATCGCTTTTCATACTATTCAAAATACAAATACGTGTCCAATAAAAAATCACGTTACACACATTGGACGTGTACAAGATAAATAAAAAGCTTGAAAAATGCAATCAGCGCCGCTGCATATCCGAGACGACCGCACACCTCAGAACGGGCAGACACAAACATAAATTCAAACGCTTACGTAATCCCGTCAAAACTGAATTTTGCAAAGGAGCAGGTGTGTTCGACATACGAAACGCACACGTACACGACAAGACAGACACCGCCTTTATATCACGTACAACGGTCGAGGTGTATGGAATCGAAAGCCGCATTTTAGACAGTTTGGCTTGTAGGATGTTTTCGGTTGTCGTTTGGTTTTTGGTAGATGATATTGTGAGGTTGGTGTGATATTTGTTTTTTAGTGTGAGTCTGAAATTTCTCACGTAAACGTTTTTCTTTTATGGGAAAATAAATCGTTTTTTGATGTACAAAGTGTTATTATGAATATAAATGTTCGTAAAGCATACTTGAAATATTTTAGTGTGAGAAAAATTTATGAATATAATTTTTAATTAAGTCAAATATAATAGTTATCTTGATCTATTGTTCAAAATAACTTTTTTAGAACTTTCACTGGGATAGTTACTCGTTGTTATTTTCAGAAAATGTGAAAGAATAAAAAACTCGAAATTAAATATGATCATAATAAACAAAAACTGTCAAAACTTTTGTTCAGATAATGAAGATCTTATTTTCATACATATTTTCCCATAAAAGAACTTACTTCAGTTATTTATCTTTTAGAGATATTTTGAAACATTATTATAATGAAAACCTTTCAATTTCAATCCTGATGTGAAAATTTTCATGCAACTTATGTTACTAATTTCGAGATGTTATATCAATAAACATTACAATAGCTCAACTATCTTTAATTAATTTATTTATTTATTCATAATTTTAATAATCAAAATCACTATCGACTTTTGATTCCGCACTCTCCAGACAAAACCGATATTTTAGTACAAAAAAATTTCCGATACACCAAAATAGTAATACTGAAATTTCGAATTTTCATCACTTTCCGTAACACAGATTTACAATTTCAAGATTTCCGAATAATACATTTAAAAAAAATATTTTTCAAAACATAATCATCGTAAAAACTAAAAACCAAAGCTTTTCATTTCCACATTTTCCGACCGATATACAAAATAATCGATACATCATGCACGGCTTCAGTTCCGTCAGTTTGAGTGATTCAAATGACAAATTGATGATGATACAGCCGTCTGATCCATCAACATTTGTGCCTGTATTACTCGAATCATTCATATCACTTAAATCACTATAAAATTGACCTTCTAAAATCTGATTCATACAACGAATTTTGATTCTCAACATGCAATATCAAAATTTAGACACGCTCGATTTTAAAATGTACGATTTTCACATATCGTTCAGCGCTATAACCTTCTATGGCTATTTGCCGTACGCTACTAAACAATTGGCAATAAATTTGAGACTTTTGATTGAGACATGCGGCATTAAATAAGTGCGTTTAGTTTTACTGACTGAGAAATGCAGCCTTTGGCCCAAACCCCACGTTCAGTTTTTCTATAAGAAAAGTGGAATTAAACACGTCTAGATGTCGCTATATTGACAGTGTAATTTACCCCAAACTGACATTACAAACGTCAGAATATGGATGCGAGTGTATGCGTGAATGCAAAATACCAACTTATAACTGAAAACGTCAAACTTTAAATTTCTATGCATGTGTTTCAGAGGTACCAACTTAAATTTGATCGTACGCCCAGGGTGACCTTTACCATTTTAACAACATGGCTGCTATAATCTATAAAATATCGAGAATTTCTATTGAAAGACCCTTCATAACCATATAACTTTTCAAAACCCGATCGATATTACAAGCAAAAATTTTCGATTCAACACATCTGTAAATACAAAAATTTCATTATACCCAATTAACCAAAGTACCTAAATACCGGCCCCGAAACCCACACAAAATAGCGGCATTCGGTTCGGCACACCCCGAAAACGCCTCCATAAGACAAGAACGTGTTCGGCGTTGTACGTACGATATATAAAAGCGAACGGTGGGACGCGCGCCCCCGGTCCTGGGGGCCAAGGGGGCGCACGCTCAGGGGCCGGGGCTCCGGGGGGCAGCTCGTGCCCGCCGCGGCCGCTGGGGGCGCCAGCGGTCGTCGCCCGAGGCGGATCGATAAAGCCCCCGCAGAATTATTGTGTGGAAAAAATATATATATTAAATTATTATTGTTGTTGTCGAAATGCGGCGGGGTTAGGGTCGTTTTGTTTTCGGAAGATTGTGATTTTTTTTGTTGTGAAAATGTTATTAGTGTTGGTTCTGTGATGTGAAATGATCGAGGTTTTCGTGGATGGGAAAATGTATGAATTTTTTATTTTTGGTGAAAGAAATTTGTTAAATTTTTAAAGGAGAACAAAGAGTGTGTTATCGTGGTTAGTAAAATATGCAATCTATGTTGTCGTTACTGAATGAAAGCGCGTTCGATCGCTTAATCGAGGCTGTGCAGCAGGTAAGGATTTTCCGGGAATTTTCAATTTTTCGCGCGGTAAAAATACATTTTTTCATAATGTGTATTTTACATTTTACGAGGGAAAGCAAATTGTTTTCTACACAAATTACATTCTTGTATCGAAAATAACTATAATACAACTCCATTAACTTCAAAGATTCAATTAAGAATCTGAAATATTTTCAACAATCATTTAAAAATTTACGATCGAGGTATAAACAAACGCTCATAAAACGAGCCCGATTAAACGTCAGCATTATCAGGTCAAATACATAAAAGTTCAATATTTGTACAACTTGTAACGAATTAAATAAATCTTGCAGTATATAACATGCAACAATGTACAAAATTCATCTCGTTGCCAAATTTACGAGCCATTTAATTGAGAAAAATAAAAAAGTTTCACACGATAGATTTAATTTAATCGGTCGTTATAAAAGTATCAACTGAAAAGTGCAATAATGAAAATCAGCAAATTCAAACAACAGCGACCGTACTATCGAACTATTTTTAATTAGATTTATATCCGAACAAAAAATTTAATATTTTATACAAACCATTTGCATATTCCACCCCATATTTTTTCGCAGACACACAAAAACACTCATAAATATTTACAAAGAGGTCAGGAATCTCTGACCGGACGGCCACGGGGGATGAAAATTCTTGGCAAATATGAAGAGGGCGAAATAAAGTATGGGGCGGGCGAAAAAATAAAGAAATCCGAAAACATTCCTCGCCAACCATCCCCCGAAGCTCCTCGACTTCCGTCGGTGAAGAAGCACCACCATAAAAACGAACGTTTCGTCAGAACGAGGCGCGCACTGAAATTTTAATGGCGGACATTCAAATTTTCACCATGGCAATAACGCCATGCGAGAACGCTCGGATGTATGGCGGAGCCATTGTAATATGGCGTTCGAATACAATGTACGAGTGGCACTTTTATGCGGCGTCGTTAAATATCTGTCGATGTTTGGATTGTTTACTTATCGGCTCGTATAAAACGGTCGTAATTTTCGGGGGGGTTGTCTTGTCTGTTGTGGGGGTTTGGCGAATTTACAATTGTTTATTACTTGGCGTGCTGAAAAATGCTATTGAAAAGTCTGGTGAACGATTGCTGGAGTTGAATTATATATGATGAGATCAATAGATGTGCACCCAAGTCTCTTTTTTACACGGGGGATACGTTCCAAAGGCTACCATGTAAAAACAGTGTATGGTGATTTAAAAAAAAATTGAATTCTATTAGTATGTAGATGGAATTTCCAACCAAATACACTTTACAAAAAATGTATAGTGGAAAAATTTCGCCATGTGAAATCATTAAAAAAAAAACATCATAAATTTTCATTTAACAACCGTTATATAATTTAATATTGATTTGTTCTAGATCTTACCATTGTGGCATAATAATACATAAATTTTTGATTTTTAATCTGTCTTAAAATGAAATAAAACAAATAATAGTTTATTTTTATACAACCATGTTATTTCGGAACGGTGTAAAAAGATTTTCAGGTGAATAGTAATAATTCGAATCCATTTAACAAGGAATACTATTAATGTTTAACTCTTAGGGATAAAAATAAATATATTTTCAATTATATTATATGGACTGCATATAACGATTTTTTTTATTCGCAGTTTCAATATTGATATTTAAGGTGGTAAGTGACCGATTTTCAAAACTCATGCCGAGTAATAGGTGCGTATTTTATGCGATATTGGGCTTTTCCTCATTTTTTCGTGCGCACGCGAATATAAAAATAACGTGATGCTTTTATTAGTGCGGAAAATGTATAGGGACACATTAAAATAAATTTGCATACATTATCATTTTGATGAGGCGGTTAATGTATTCGCGAATGTTAATGTCTAACATAATCATATCGAAAACGGAGATTCTGAAAATGTTGAGCAGAGAAAAAATCAAATGTTATTCATGATCGTTATGTACTATATGATAAACGCAACATTACGTTCCGTTGTAATTGAAATAATATTAATTCAATAGGAAAATCTTTCTTCGAACGGAATAATCGATAAGAAGTATGAATAAATTGTATCGAAAGGGAGAAAAAATAGACGAGAAAGATCAAAAGATCTTTCGCGATCTTGTTACTCTCGTAAACATTGAGAAAAGTGTCCTTTTAGCCAAAAAGCAAAAAATATCGCACCAGGTTCAAGGGAGGTTAACAGACGTCTGACGACGAAACGGCCACTCTTGCAAATTGGAAAACGAAATATTTCCATTAAGTGCGTAACATACACACATTCGAAAACGTATCAAGATTGAAAATTATCGTGGACGTGCGCATTCGCTGCAATTTAGTCCATTGACGTATGCAGATAACGCGGTATAAAAATTTACTAACACTTTCGCCAGAAATTCAATAAAACGAACGACACATTCGATAGAAAAAGGTCGAACCGATCGTTCGCTTTGTTCGTAATAAAAATGCGGTGCCGAAATTTGACCTTTTGTTGCTGTATGCGAATTTAATTATAGCCTCTGTCTGCCGGTTGTTTTGATAGGAAGCCGACCAGAAACATCAGATAACGTCCGATGCGTGTGTGTCAACAATATTTTAAGATAATGCCGTATTTATTGTTTCGCTCTAAACACGCGGCCCGAAAATAACTAGCGTTTTGGTTTTAGAACGACAGATGAGTTATTGAAATTCAAAAATGTGCCAAGAGATCAACCTTCGAATATCGACTGTGTGAAACTCGATTCGAGTTCCGCATGAAATATTTATGTGAAAAATTTTGACAGGAGAAATAGGAAAACTTGCCGATGGAGTTTATCTTTCGGATCTCAATAAACCGAAACGGAGATAAGAGGAATTTTCGGAACGTTAACTGTGTTTTGAAGCGACGTGCTATTTTACAATACGCATTTGACGAAATCGCAACAATGGGAGCATCTGGCAAAGAAGATTAAACATATGTGTCGCGAGAGCTGACTAAAAATTAAACTGATTCACGAAACACATCGGAAAATAGAGGATGACACAATCATCCTGTTCAAAAGCAAAACAATATTAAAAATTATATATATTCAAATTAAACAAAATCAAAAACACACTCCGAAACGACTCAAAGAAAATAAAATTTTATTATTTAAACATAAAAATAAATAACCAACAAACAAAACTGAAACGCTCATTAAAAATTGTTTAGATCTTCATTTTTAATTGATCAATAAACCAAAGATCTTCAGACCGTCAAACAAAAAATTACACAATCCCATTCGGCAACACGCAAAACACACTCGCATCCACCACACTCGCATCGCGGGCTCGAAAAGGGTTAATTTTCTCGAGCATTTCGGCGAATATGGCGCTTCAACCCCATTTGCTTTAATGCATGCATATAAAATGTTGTGCTGCAGACGGAAAATAAGAAGAACCGCCATAATGCCACGTTCGCGGCGACACTGTAATGCGGTTATATTATGTCGGCGAAAGTACACACACAGCCCAACCCTCCCCAGGGGAGGGGTCGGTTTCTTTTAGGGGGGTGTGGGATAAAGAGGGCTTCGCGGATGGTGGTCTTGAAGGAATACCGCATTAATATCGTATAAAGCGTTTATAATGTCGTAATGGACTCGCAGGGAGCTTAAGAGAGTGGAACGATTGCTATGTGTGACCGTGCTGGGGAAAGATTGAGGACATGTGTGTTTGAAAATTGCTTTTATCGGATGTTTTTGTGATGTATTAATGTTTTTTGCGTTGTTGAAAAAATGTTAGATATAACGGATGTATTTTAATTAGTGCACATGTTCGTCTATCGTTATTTTATTATATTTTGTATGTAGATGGCACTATAATAATTTCAACATTACATTCATTAGTTTCTTATTTCATAATACCGTAATTCTCGATTCAATTTAAGCTACTGTAGAGAATTATAAGAATGAATAGTTCAATTATTTTTTTATTTTTAAATCGCTATATTTATATTATACTTTCTTTATAATTCAATCGACGGAGCAATGACCCAATTGTATAGATTCAAAGCACTCTAATAGATAACACAAATGCTTAAAAAAATAAACAATCACAAGTGTATGTATTATCATTTAACGATAATTAAAGTGCAAGTTTCATAGCGTGAATGATAACCGTCATAAACAAGAGTAAAAGTACAATACACTAAAATTAAAAACAGGACATTATTTCCAGTCTGTTTGCTGTAACCTCGATGAAAACTACAAATAAAATATTAAATTAGTCATATATGCAATTACACATATATACGCACGTCAATCGAATTTATAATGGATGCAATTTGTGCACAACCAAATTGGCTACTTCCGAAACCGGGAAAAAATACCGAATTGCTGCAGTACAAATTTTCAAATTAAAAAAAAATGTCAAAATCGCAAAAATGCGTGGGACATGACTCACGTCCTATGACCGCGTACTAGCATTATCGCCGTTCCATTGCGTTCTATGAAAAAAATAAAAATATCAAACTTATGCATGAATGAACGAATTTTCGAATTCGTTTCCAGCCGTGCTCAAACGGTGGGGCGCGATCGTCCTGGGATTCGCGACATGACAGTTCTATTTGTCACCGAGACCGCTGTCAACTGTTTTGCGTTAGCGAAAAAGACATTGTTGCTTGTTGGCGGATTGCGCAATAAAATAAATTATTTTGACGGTTGTGGCCGCTGCGTGTTTCGCACAAGCAATAATTGCGAATTAAACTTTAAACGTGCGAAATGTAATTTGGCTAGGAATTTATAGCTTCGCGCATAATATGAATTTTCAACAAGCTACGGCTCCGTAGGGCGAGGCTAGAGAGTTCCTTCTAGAATAATCTAAAGATAAAATCATCATGACATGAATAAGGGACAATTTCTTAGAAACGAAAAGGAAGTGTTAACATTGAGATAGTGGATTATTTATGCGGCATCTATTAAGCAATATTATTAAGTGTTAAAACAATACAATGGATGTTATCAGTTAATTTCCATAAATTATAATAAAGAAAATGGTAGTATTTTAATGATTATTTAAAAAATAACCTATTAATAAGTACTATTTCTATATTATAACCTCTAATATAAAAAAAAAGGTTTTCCATCGCTTCGTTAAGACTACGAAAGAAAATAAAAGCATAAGATCGACCTGCCGGTCCCCACAATGCCAACTATTTGGATCAGTTTCAACACGAGTCAATAAAAACTAGCGCGTTCGCAGTACAAGTGTTTTCTTTCTAGGCGAATTCTCTCCTTCAACATTTCTCGAAGCTTCTTCCACTTTCGTTCCATTTCCATCTATCTTCTGTACGTACGAATATACACGAGTCTTGAAAATATTGATTAAATGTGAAATTTCATGTTAAAACGTAGAAAATTACACATTTTACACCACGAACGATTCAAGATAAGTCTATCATTACATATTTTACGAATCGTTTGCGAAATTGCTTAAAAATCGATGAAAAATGCGTCATATATGAATAATATAGTGGAATGGTATTTTGTTGATATTTATCACGAAAATTTGGACTTTTCATTTTCATAGTCTTAGAAGTATCAATGATTAGGTTAAGATGGTTTTTTTTTGTTTAGTTTGAGAACGATGCAAAAAAATACATCGTATATGAATAATGTAGTGGGATGATATTTTGTTGAATCTTTCATGAAAATTCGGACTTTTCATTATCTTCGTTTTCATATTTCTAATTTTCATGGTCTTATTATTAAAATTATCCATGATTGGATTAAGTTGGTTTTATTTTAGTTTTAAGCTCTAATTGTCATTAATAAGGCTAAATTTTCTTTAGGTGGAAAAGAAATCAATGAAAAAGAAATTTTCTGATTAAAAAAAGTGTTTAGTTTTGAAAATCATTAATAAAACGCCATACCACTATATTATTCGCATACGCCGCATAACCTATTTTGCGTCATACGCGAACTGAGCAATTTCGCACACACCACAACAAACCAAAACGGACACACCCAACAACCCATTCTATCAAATTATTGACATACATTACGCCGAAGTTTCCGAACGTTTCGAAACCGCCGCCATACAACACTCACCACACGTTCGACATCCGAAAATTTGATCAATCACGACTGGGCGAATTCGCCCGTCATCAATCACTAGTCCAAAACGGCGAACGTGCAAATTAAATCGGCACGTTTTAAAATCGAACGGATATTTACGGCGAGACATGAACCACTGGTCGCGCACAAACCCGGATTATCTCCTGTCGCTAGTTTTTCGATGATGATAACGATGATGATGATGATGATGATGGCGGTGATGACGACGGCGGTCCGTTGCCAAGTCGGCTTGGCCGTTGGATGGGCGAACTTGGCAACGGTGGTCGTTTCGTATGCTACATATCTAGGATTCGTGGCGTGGAATGCGCGTGCGGAAGTTAATAGAATAGAATTTAAAAAAAAAAGCTATAAAATGTTCATTATGTGTAGGGATGTGTCGGTTTTGGCGTTTTCGAATTTTTGGCACGAGTAGATAATAGGAAAATAACTCGGGGGCGATTGTTGATTTTTGTATTTTGATGAAATCGAACGGTTTTTTTTTGTTGTGTTAAGAGTTTATTTTTGGGCGGTTACTCATTTGAATCACTAGTTTTAAAAATAAGACGGTTTGATTAAATATAATATCTATGACGAAATATAAAAATATTTATATTATAAAAATATATGCGTGACACTATCGCAAGAAATTATATCAAATGCTAATTGATAAGCTTGGCTTCGTGCGGTTCGATTTTTTTTGTTTTATGAAAGACTATAAAATCATAAAGCGTACTAAAACCACTTAATCTCTATAAAATAAAAGTTGATCTCTGTCTGTGGTAAACCATTAATATTTTGGGATGTATTTATACAATCAGCTCTGAAATTTCTTTTTTTTTTTTTTTAATAATTTTTAAAATCACGCATTCGTTAATATTCAATGATCTAATTGTAAGCATCAATAATATTGTAATACATATAATAACAATTTGTCATATATTATGTAAAAGTTAAAGGCTCATACGATTCATAAGCGATTCCAAGCTGTTTTTTTTTCTCATTCAAAGTACAATGCATGTAAATAATTAAGGCATTAACAGAATTGACTTAAATATATCACGATCAAATGATATATCTCAACATATGTTAAGTCTCAATTTAAGATTAATTAGTCATTATTTTCAAAATTCAGGGGGGCAGCCCCCTCCACCCCAACTACGACCACACGTATAGCTATTTTCACTAAAATTTACCGCGACAAATAAATCAATCAAAACACTATTTCAAAACTGTTACACAAAACACCCCCCCATCATTTCAAAATCAATTCACATCCACACACATCAAATCCATAACACCACAAATCGTCCCAAACACCAAACAAACCCCATACACACACACATACAATTTCGCAAACAAATTCCGACACACCACAACCCAAAACACCCAATCGACGCCACGTCACACAAATCACCATTATCATCACTACACGTCGAAATTAGCTCCGACCTACACTCGATTCGCGTGTCTCCGCCGATGGTAATTGCTCTTTTTGTCCTTCCACCCCCTTAAAGGACGACGTTCACCCCCATGCCATTACATCCCCATTACGTCTCGTCCCCCAAGGAGGGGGGGTGCAATTAGGCTCGACGACACGTCAAATTGAACGTTAGCGAATTGATTGGGGTGCGAAAGTGCGCGCTTTCGTTATTACGGGTTGCATTTGTAATTTGATCGGATCGATTTTGTGTTGTTTGTGATGAGGGGGGTTTCGAAAGTGTCGGTATCGTCTATCTAGTGATCGGGCTGCGTGTCGCTTATCATCGCGTTCGAATTGATATAATAATTAATTTTTTTCGAGGTATAAAATGAGGTAATTAGATATGTAATTAATTATGAATGTATACTATTAAGGGTAGCATGAGTGATGCGTAGCTGTGGAAATTAAAAATAGTACTAATAAAAATGTCTCGATGTTATTTATAACTAGGTATAATTAACGAAAAGCTCCAGTAATTATGTAATGCTTCTTTTTCGTATGCATGAATATGAAATTAATTACATAAATGTGACCGTTTATAACTTCATCATAAAAGTGAATCATGTTTGTAATTTATATTTTTTTTCAGAGTGGAATACTTAAAAAAAAAACTCGGATACAATCAGCAACGAACACTGCACTAACAAACTCGACATTTATTAAACAAAGATAAGTACAAAACGACAAATAAAATACTACAACTTCAAGTGAACGATAAAATCGACATGTAAAATAACACCGATAAGCGGCAACGGTAAAAACATTTTAAATGCAAATTTTCACATTACATCAGTTAAACAAATTTATCTCTAGATTTTAACAAAAATTAAATCTATTAACTAAAAATCCCAAATGAAACATATTCCCAATTTCTCATCACTCGTCCCAATCGCCATCACCATTTCCAGTTTACAACACACCCGTTGATATTCCAACGCCAACTAACAATAAAATTAAACGGACAACCCCCGGAGGCGCTCTACTTCGAATATTGGCGCCGTAAAACAACAGGAGGGGTGTGAATTCTCGCACCTCCCGCGTGGGTGTCGCCCGGCTTTATCTTTGCATCGCATTATAGCCGCGCTGGTGTGGGCGAGCTTTACATCGCACCGGCGTCCGCTTTATGTAAATCGTTAGAGGAAATGCGATGGGAGTGTGCGACGCAAGGCTGCAGTTTAATTAGAGATTTCCTGAACGAAGCATTTTGCGGAATGGACAGAAATTGTTGTTTCGCTCGTTTGATTCATCACATTTTTGTAATAAACCGAAATTGGATTCGTGAAAAAAATTTAATATATGACTCATACGAGGAAGCGGTAATATTATAGATGGCCTCACATAAAGGGTGTATTCTCCTCTACTCGTTAACATGCTTCGCTTCGTATCGTGGCCAAGTCACGAATCGACTTTCGCTTTTTACAACTATTCCTTAATTGCGTGCCGTACGAGTGTTGGTTAATAATTCAACTAATTCAAAATGGAAATTAACGTTTGAATATCACACGATGTTTTCAACGAGCGTGCAACTATTGCCGAAAGTGATAGTAGCGCGAAGTTTTCGAACGATAAAATTGAAAATATGGCCGAGTTTAACAGTTGTTGTTCGCTTTTGATGGAATTTATAATTGTTTTCGCTTTGCGCAAATATTTATTATACAGTCTTCAATTATGTTCGTTAATTCGAATTATGAAAGATTTATGAATGGAATGATTTACTTTCGAAATTATCCAACAATAAGCAATCTTGATAATTGAATTATCGTTGGAAAACTCACCTTAATCTTGCTAGGAACAAGGCACGCTGTCAGCTACCGACACCTGAAACAATTAAAAAGTATTTTGATTAGATAAAGACGCTATATATATATTCAACCATCGTTTGAACTTAATAATATCGCAAAATCTAATTCAGGACGCAATAATATCGAAAATAGAACCGTTTCAAGTCGCCGAAGCAGGAAACAATTCAAAAGTGCAAGCGAAGTCAAAGCACAGGAAATAACGAACGGTTCAAAAGAACAACGAAGCGAGCTTTTCAAATATATGAAATATTAACATAAAAACGACATTTTTCATTCCGACATAAACGATCCATTCAGTTTCTCATATAAACGCGATCCAACAAAACGTCCCGAATATCCCATTTCGCCGACGAAATTTATATGCCACTCATTACCATTACTCGCAAGAAGACAAGCCCATTCCCGACATTATACGAAGATTTTTATTGTCGACGGACAAACGACAACTGGAACGCATACATTACACGCCCCGGGCCGGGTCTAGTGGTCCTCCGAAGTTTAATATGTCCAGAGGAGGGGTCCTTATCGTTGTTTCGTGTCACGTCATCCTTCCCTTATACGCCGGTTAGTATAGGGATGTATGAAGACCCTAAAATCTGCAATCCGTCCCGAGTATGTGGAAATCTCGTCCCTTATGTATGTACGGTTCCATTATGTAATGTGTCGGATCACGTACGCATGGGCGTTTTATGGGCGGGTCTATGCGGTGTGTGTATGTAATTTCGGATTAAGACAGATTGGATACAGTTTTGATTAAGGTTTTGAGAATTTCGATACTCGATTTGAAGTGTGCTCGAAAGATAAGCGGGACATGTGTAATGGTGTTGTTTTTTTTTTTTTTTTTAGAAATTCGTTCGAATAATTGAAACCGAAGCGGGCTACATGCGGAACGAAATTGAAAATATCATTGCGATTTTCAGCGCTGGAAATAGGCCGATTGTTTCAGCGTTTCACGCCATTGTGTTAGCTGGGCAACTGGGCCATCTGGATTCCGTAACTTTCGAACCGACGCCGTTAACGTTAATTAACGTTCTCGTTAATCACGCCCCCGACGACGGTGAATTTTCTCGAATTTATACACGGTGTCGTGCTATATTGCGTTTTCATTGGTTTTCTTTTTCGTCGCTTTTTTTAATTTCGATTTTCGAAGAGAAATATCGGACGTTTGTTTCCTCGTTTTCCGTTGAGTTGATTTATGGTTATCGCGGAAAAATGTGGGCTGAAACTATATAATTCGGTCGATGAACGATTGCTTTCGTAAGATAATTGTTATTGTGTTACTACGATTTGATTTGTTTGATCAATGTATATAGAAAGTTTATATTGAAAATATGTTTGAAATTAAAAAAAAAAATGTTCCTCAACGAGTAATTAATTAGATTGAATCCGAAATATTTATGTTGAACATTACAAAAAACCAAACGTGAATAATCATGTGTTGTTTTTTTAACGAGTCCGTTGATACCTCAACAGTTCAAAATAACTGAAAACATTTAAACAGAAATATAAAAGGATCCGAGAAGACTTCATTCATCAACACATAAAAAAAACGACATCAACACAATAATCTTCAAAACACACTATTTCAAAAAATTTCAACACAACTGAAATTTCACACACGCCAAGAATTCCTGACCAACCATCACAAAACCAAAACATGCACCGAATCAAACACATAACCTTATCCGACAACAGCCGTGAATCATAACCGCGAGCAGAGTGCATAATAAATGCAGCGTGAAATATTATTAAAATGCAACGAGAACGGGGTCAGCCCCGCGCATGCAGTGTCTCCGCTGCACACGCCCCTGGTCGGGGCTCGTATCGATTCGCTGCCTTCTCTTGTGCGCGCCCGCCACTGTGCTGAAACAATGCAACTTTCGTGGCTTTGTGTGGTTTTTTGGAAGGATATTGTGTTGGGTTCGGTTGCTTTGTGTTGTTGGATTAATAGAAATGATCGGGCGGTTTTTAATGAATTCGAAAAGGGGTCGAAATTGAATTAAGTTTGAGATTGAATTTGAATTTTTTTAATTAAAATTAAGATGAGTTTAATGAAAATTTTCAATTGACGTGATCAAATATGAACAATGTAAAAAAAATGAAAAAATATAGCAATATCACAAAAGTAACGTTTTTTAAATATTTATTTGAAAAAATATATAAGATTCCGATTCGAAATTAGTGAAAATTTTACACGAGATGATTTTTAATAATTTGAAACAATTATTTATTTATTTCTATAATTAAATCAATTTGCAACATAAAAAATGCGAAAAACCAATTATTGCACTATCTAGAACGATCCACTCCACTTTTCTACTTAACAGAAAAAATCTAGATTCTAGAACGTACGTAAATAAATAAAATAAAAAAACTAGATTCATCCATTAAGAATATACGATAATTGAATCGACAAACATTTCGTACGAATAGTCGATACAAAGCAACAATTGTCTACACACATATAAATAAAGCGATGCATTTTCTCTAGGCTTAATCGGACGCGAAAATTTCGATTTTTCTCCCATACAACACAATCAGGGTCGCGGAAAATGAATTTTCGACACGCGAACGTTCTATTTCGGCGTCATTGTGGCGAATTCGTACAAACGTCGCTGTAATTAGTTGCGAAATGAGCGAAAGCCGAGAATAATTACTTTCGTCCGATTCTAAATTGGGAACGAAATGTGCGGACATTATTCTTCCGTCGGTGTCGTATATTTTACGGGCGGAGGCTTCGAACAATGTCCCGGAATGACGACAAACTAGATTTATTAATATTGTGAATTTCACGGCACGATAAGGCGAAATAATTCTATTAAACGCTGATAACACTTATTAAAACGATAGGTTAAGTAAATAATCGGCGGATATATGTGAATAATTAAATGAAAAAAGAAAACCGACGGAACGTTTCAGTTCGTAATCTGTTTAAAAGACAACACAATGCGAATAAGCGGAACGTTCTGTATAGTTTGAAATTAAAACACAAAACCGACCGTTTGTACACTACATAATGGCACAAATTTCAGTGGGAAAACGGCGTACGAATTTGCATTTTATGTAAATTCGAGAAACGTTTACAAAAATCTCTTCACGAATCGCCACGGCGGATTCCTCCCGCTGCTCGTGGAATTGCAACTGTTATTGCATTCGGTGTCATAAAAAGATCAAAACCGAAACATTAAAATGCGGCGAGCGTTGTTCAGAGGGCATCCATGGTGAAATCTATCGAAAGAAATTGCGAAAGAATGGTGCATTTCGGTGCCGTATGTGTACTTTTATTGTAATCCGATACATTCGAGGTATACGAGCGATATTGTGCCAGTCGAACGAAAGAACCGATATATCATACAAACAGGAGATCGTATTTATTTATTT
Organism: Hydropsyche tenuis; assembly: GCA_009617725.1. Taxonomy (NCBI): domain Eukaryota; kingdom Metazoa; phylum Arthropoda; class Insecta; order Trichoptera; family Hydropsychidae; genus Hydropsyche; species Hydropsyche tenuis. The sequence continues at coordinate 155,507 of VTON01000150.1, read as the reverse complement.
TTAAGAAAAGATACAATATTTATTAGTCTGTGTAGAATATAAAAATAATAAAACTGATTCAGAGTTTCTAGAATGAAATCTTGAATGGATGAATCTGTATTAAGTATTGTATAAAAGAAAAAAATCTAAAGAGAATTTTATATTATAAATTAATTTGAAATGAAGAATTGAAAAGTATTTTTTAATCAAAATCGAAAAATATACATTTCATTTCATTAATTATTCTCAAAAAGGATCTATTTTTGATTTTCTATTGATCTCAAAACCCAATCAAAATCGTTGTTATTTTCCATGAAAATCGACGCTATCAAAACGATGAAATATTTGTGAAAAAAAAACTTCAAACACCTTCTACAAAACGACTTCTTGTTGTTTTCAGCAACGACAACGGCGTTCCCATACACACACCTCACAAAAGCGTTAACATAACAATCGTAAATCACGTAAGACGAGAAGAAACAGCGGCAACCATTCTTGATAGGAAAAACACGCGTTTTCCCGACGTTTTCTTTTTCGTTTCGGCCTCGGATCGAGTAAATAATAAACGTAGACATTGTTAGGTCGCGTTTTATGCGTTTAGCATAAATCAAGAGGTGTATAAAGCGGTTATCAAACGAGACTATTTTCGTATAAGGCATGATAAAAAAGTGTGAAGTATGCATGGAAATTTGTTAAACGGGTGAAGTGTTTTGACATTGTATTATATTTGTAGGGTCGATATTTTGAATGTCAATGTGTACTATTTCTAGATATGATCTACAAGTTATTTTAAATCTATTTGCGGGGAGTAATTAATATGCGGTTGGAAAAAAAAACTTGAATCATTAATTTATGTATGACTTTGAATGGGTTACGGTCAAGGTTTAGCGATTGATTCGTCAATGAATCTATTGATATTTTAAATAATCATTATTGAATTTTTATAGATAATATGATTTCCATAAAAAATCAATAAATTTTCTCCATAATATATTTCAACAAGTTAAATATTCGAATATTTTTTACAAAAGCATTCAAATAATAAACACAATACGAACATTCATGAAAATCATTTATATTTATTTCTATTTGGTATAAATATTTACTAAACATACGATATACAAAGCTTTTGACCCGTTCGCACAAAAGTAGCATAGCGATACACACATAAGGCTTCGCCGCTTTGTAGATTTATGTAATCACGGGGTAAGTTTTTTTTGCGATTCAGTTCAGCACAAAATAGAACCGACCACCCACCATAGGGGTATAATAAATCTCTTTTTAAAGATACATCCGCGATTGGTACAAATAAAGCGGATAACGATCGCGGGTAGCTCCGGGGGAGAAAAAAGCGTATATAAAATACACGGTACATTTGAAGATAAATGGGGAAACTCGATTGGATAGAAAAGGTGACTCGCTTTGAAGATGTGAAAAGCTTTCATGGCGTTCTATAATTAAAGCACATTCAGTATATCCCGTAGAAATTCGAAGCGATAAATAACAGCGAGTGCGGTTTTAAGGCAAGTCGACGTTTTATGTTTCGATCGGGTACGGATTTTCGATTAGTTATTCGAATCGTACATAATCCAGTAACACCTCGATTTATGTGAACGATATGTTCCGCTTTATCGAGATTTAAACGATCGATTGTTATGTGTGTATATTTAGAACGTGCAACGTTTAAATATTAAAAATTTTATAATGCATACTTAGGTTTTTTAAATTACATTGCACGTTTCACATCATCGTAGAAAAAATGCATGATAGCGGTTACGTCAGCCGATCTGATGATGCATTTGATCAGGTGACGGTATGTGGATGTGGATGTTGAATAATTAATAAAAGTGAGCGTCATCGAGGAAAATTTTAAAATGGACGCGTATTTAATATGCTATGCACAATTAATGCTAAATATGACCGATATTTTATGATGCAAACGAGATATGGCTAATGCATGTTTATTTTTATCGGAAATGTCACTCGTTGCTTTATTTGAAAATGCAGATTGGTTGTGTGGAATATTTTAAATATTGACGTTGATGGCTTACTTTTTTCGTGTCATTTTATGTTTTAATAATCGTTTGTTCCTAGAAAAATTGTTTGGAATTTTGATGCGGTGAAAATAATTTGTATACAAGTAATTTTTTATGAAAATTATTTCACCAATCATGCTACAATGATGTTTTCTTGATCTCTTTGAAAATAAAAGCAAAATTTTTGATGTTTCATGCGTGCGAAAATCAATAAGGTCAAATATTTCAATGAAATATTTCTCTATGTCAATGCTACTGATACGACCTACTTAAGAACGAATTGTACCGGAAGAGCATCCAAGAATACCCCAGCGGACGTTTTCCAATAATATAAAACACAAATATATAATTTCCAACAATTTTATAACATAATCGAACCCATCGACCGCCAAAGTTAAGCAACAAGTGGCGCGGTCTGCCTACGGACACTCCACTAGCCTAAGACCACTTGGCAAACACCATTCAATACTCGACAAAAGCTCCCCAACGCAACAAGCTCTCAAAAAACCCAGAACCCCCAACAAACACCTCATCATAACACATTACGAAACGGCGAACTCGCGGCACCCGTGACGTCCGCGCGATAAAGCGCCTCGTCTCTGGCATCCAACGGGTTTTAACCGGTTAACGTACGCCGGATTAGGGCAGAGCCAGACGTTCGGACGACGTCCCGTGTCCCGAGTCCCGGCCCGACGGGCTATTTTCGTGCTCCGTCGTCGTGTGGCCACGTGTCCGCGGTGGCCACGTGCGCGCCACCCGGCCATCGGATGCAACGAGCCGGCGAGGCTAAATGCGGAGGCAGCTGTCGCGGGCCAGAGACGTAAGACGGACCTACACTAGATGTTTTTGGATCGATGATTTTTTATTTGTTTTCATCGATGTTGTGTATGTTATACATACTTCGTTTGTGAACTATGTACAGTGGAATAGCGCTTTGCTTAGGTTGTGTTTTTTTTTTTTTTTTTATAACAACATTTGAACTTTTTCATTGTCTTCGTATCTACACCCATTCTTATTCATGATCTTGGAGTATCAATGGAGTTAGGTTGGGCTTGATTTTTTTTTCATTTTATGCTCTAATTTTCATCAACAAAGCTACAGTTTCGTAAATTGAAAAAAATGATAATGAAAAACAAGTTCATATACTTTTGAAAAACATCAACAAAGCACCTCTCCACTATATATAGTTTGCATACGACAAAACTTTTTGTGTTGTATGCAAACGTAGCAATTTCACAAACAAAGCATAAAATACACACTCTATTCAGTGTATAGTGTAGGACAAGCTTTTTAAAAGTACTATCTCACTTTTTATAATAACCGATTTCCGCCTGTCTGTGATAACTCATAGGAAACTCATTACTATAGAATGCTCGATACGATAAAACTAAACATAATATTTAAAACCCAATTATATTGCAATATAAAATTTATCATTTTATTTTCAAAACACATATGCGTAAAAATAAGGTGAATATAACTTAAAAGTTTAAATTTAAAAAATAATTTTCAGTACCAGAATAATGATACGTGTATCCACGTATAAACCACACCACTTGTTGCTTAACTTCGGTGGGAACCGGTAAATACAGTTTGGAGAATATATTTGTTAGAAAAATAGAGGCCTGTTTACTATGTATAAATAGGAAATTCTGTCTGCGGTACGAACCCAAATGACAAATAGAATAACTGATCGTGAGATTGGATTCGTCGAATATGTGGTTAATAAGAGAATGGATTGATATCGATTAAGCCCGACATAGGTTTCAGGATTAGGCGTTTGTGAACAATCGTTTGCGGAATGGCTCATCGATTCACATCGAGAGGTTTCAACGAACGTTTGGAAAATGAATAAAAGAACTGAAGGAAATCGAATTTAATTATATCGGAAAATTTATAATTTGATCATCAAACTAATGTTTATTAATTGACTCTTTGCGGCCGAATTTATTTTCAAGTTTGTGTCGCTTCCGGCCGTCGCTGATTTTAGGCGTTGTTCGGAATTCATACTCGCGAGTTTAAAATGAAAAAAAAAAAAACGTTTTTCGACCTTTTAAATTCGAAATGATGATTATGAAAATTAACACTTGATCAAAAATCAGATACGATTTTCTTTTAATACAAATTAATTAATTACTATAAGAATGAAATAGATCTTATGTGCTATGAAAAATAATGTATAGGATTTATATTATGTTATAAACGAAAAAATAATAATAAATTGAACATAATTCAACGTCAATATAAGGAATCAAAATATTATTGCATATAGTGCGACATACGACCGGTACGCCAAATAAGCAATGTCGCACCAGCGGCGACGTTCGGTCGCAAAGGGTTATAACAATACAAACCGAAACGACAAAACCATTACCCAAACATTCCATAAACAAACAACATCCATCCATTAACGAGCGAACCTTTCAACGACTCCCAACACACATATCCACAAATAACACCCAAGCCGCATGGTGTAGACCCGTCTTAACACTACTCGACAGCGATTGGTCAGTTTCTGGCGCATCTTCGTCCGTCTGGACACCGGGGAGACGGTGACCTTCGCTTGGCTCGCGACGACCTCATACTTGTCACCGTTTTTCCTCGACGATGATGCGGGGAAGAAAAACGCGACGCTTTTCGCGCTACGTAATCGCCTATATTTATATTTATTTAGAACGCGACAGGTCTTTTTCCCGCTTGCCGCTAATTTTACATTCGCCGCACTGTTGTGATTCAGCGGTCGGAAAATCGGGGAATGATAATGACGGGTTTTTCGGGGGAAATTCGGAACTCGGTCGGCTGGACGATGACCAACTGGGCGATGGTGCAATGGGTTGTTAAACGTGTGTGTTTAATCAGAGGAGAGTTGTTAATGTGAGAAAATGAATTGTTTGTGTGTATGTCGCAGACTGTATATTATTAGTCCATGTGTATTTGACCTGACTCAACCTGATCCAACACATTCCAAATCTTCGATCAAAACAAATTGTATTTTTGAAAAAAATCTAACTCAATCCAACTTAACCTAACCAACTCTAACTCCAACGATATTTATTTATGATCGATCCAAATTTTAACATATAGAATTCCGTTATATTTGTTTTTATTCATCTACATTGAATCGATAATATGAAAATTTTAATTATTGAAAAACAAAAATAAGAACGTGCAGCATTTTTTTTTAATTATCATATAATTGTAATAAAGAATTAATTTTTAAATCAATAAAATAATTTACATGCTTAATTTTCCAATAAGCCGTGGTCTAATCGGTCGTTGTCCAGTCGACCTTTACCGATTTGTGTTGCCTATTTGTTTCGGAAAAACCATTAAAATAACAATCTTTTTATATATTTTTTATGAACTACTATAATAATATTGATGCAAAATAAAATTCAACGATATTTAAAACGTACGGAAAAACGGAAAATTGTGATTTTTCAGCATTGAGTATAATCGTCTATTATCGGGCAAAGTCGACCGTTCCATTGCGAAAATCAATAACACGAAAATCTCGCACAGCAAACACCGTTTGATGTGTTCATTCGAAAGGTTAAAGAGAAAAAAATACATAATATTATAATAAAAAAAAATCAAACAATATTCCCGTCCATTACACTCGATACGTAAATATTTGCGGATTTAAAATAACGCGTACATGTTCGATCCGGAATAATGGTCTTAAAAAAAAAACGTATTCCAAAGCTCTCTCGGATCGATCGAACTCGAGTTTCAGTTGTTTGTATTTTCTCTTACCTATCTTGTGCAGTATTAATATTTTATTAACGACCGCTGAAAGCGCCCGAAGTTGGACGACGTGGAAGTTGGAGCTTTTGAAACGGCTCCAACGAGCTCTTTCAGTTTGCTAAAGTCTGAAAATACATGCATTATTCGAACTTTTCAGCGAAACGTTCGCCTCTACACGAGCGTCGCGAATTCATTTATTTCGCACAGACAAAGGGAGAAAAAGCTTTGGAAACTGTAGAAAAACTCAGACCGCTAACGAACTGGATATTTCCAATTCGAGATACGAAGTTGTTTTATAAAAATTGCCTTATTTGTGCGGGTATATTTTTTTAGAATATAGCGGTTAAGTATTTTGAATTGTTTCATATTAAGCGTCATAAAAATATTAAAATTAAATCATGTTTAGTTTTTGAATATTAATTATTAACCAGTAATTAGTGGGCATATATAAGTGCTCCAAGATGAAAACTCCACTCGATCACGTTTCCAAATTTCGACGAGTAGTACTTCACCCTTGTTGGCATCAGACCCTTTACGATATACAAACTCCACTTTGTAAATGTTTAACGACATGAAATAAAGCTCTGCAGGAGTATTTGAACGAAATTTTTGATAAATTTAAGCACATATAAAAAGCTATTACTGAGATAAACATTTGTTTACGTGTTGTTTTATGAAATCAAAATAATGGGCTCGTAATTAATGTTTTTTTTTTCTCTTTTCCTGACGTGAAAGATAGGTTCGGTCATTTGCCAGAATCAAATGTTATTAATTCGCAGGTTCTCGTTTGTTAGTATTATAGTTGGGCAGTCAGAAGCATTCGCTGCGACAAATCGAATACAATTACGAACGAAACTGATCCATAAATCAACACTAAATGATCAATTAGGTTAATGTACTATTTTATAAAAACTTTTCACATTGTTCAGTGTTTAAAAATAATATTTTAAACTGCTAAAAATATATATGAACTCGAGAGTAAGATTATTCATAATAGGAATTTTCGAAATGGTGATTCATTAGAAAATTTTCGTCGTAAGGAAATCCACAGAATTATTTCCAACGCTTTCAGCACGTGTTCGAATATAGAACGAAAATCGTGACGTCGTCTGATAAATTATTGAAAAGTGACTATGAAAATAAAGAAAGGGAGGTAACGTGAAAGTGAAGATAATCCAAAATCAATTTCCTAAACTAAAACGATGACAGGGCGATTTTTCGAAAGCGCAGAAAATATTGATAAAAGCACACAATCCTAATGACGATAATGTAACTCGAAATTATATAAAAACAACATTACGGCAAGTTTAATTTCACCTAATTATCGAGTTCACTCAACACTATTAATACAAATCAATTAACAGAAACAACTATCAATTCTCGCACGCTATCATTAACTTGCACGACATTATAAAGCAAAATTAAAGCTGACAGTTCTGTTTGAGTTTCGAAACTTTGCGGCTTCTGAAAACGTTGGATACTCAAAATTCTGAATCAACTCGTTATTCGAGTCGGCCATTACAATTAGTAACAATACTAGGTTAGAATAAGCTCATAACTAGGCGAAACACTATTGGAAATAGCAGCTGGATCAATATTGAACGGCGAAAATAACCGCAACGGTATGTGCCTATATTAGAACCGGACGACAGCAAAATTATATGGTTTAAACGTGAAACGTTCATTAACCTTCGTAAAAAATATGGTATTATATACTTTTCGTTATTAGATCTTATAAATGTGAACTAAAATCTAATTAAAAAATATAGTTCATATTGTTAAACTCCTCTTTTGCATTTTAATGGACTAATTAAATGACTTTGTGCAAGTTCATGCTACACACCCATGTTTTGTATGAAAATGTGTATTTCGTGTCAGTTGTATTTATTAACTGGGCGTTCTAGAAACCTAATTTCGGCACGTGCTTTCTTTATTGTACAACTAAAATGGTTAAGTCCAGTTTGATTCAATGTGGGCATGATACACAATACGGTATAACGGATTAAATGTCAAAGAGATGTTTTGTCGTTTGGTTATAATTTATTATATTATATAACTATTCAAATTTTTTAATAAGGTATATAACTTAATTAAGTGAATTTTGCAAATTAAAATATTATACGATTGAAGTGTAATTTGAATAATCAATTATTTTTAAATAAAATATAATATTTTATTACAAATCTCAGCAAATTACTATAAAATAAATCTGATAAAAATAAAGTTTACGATGCGAGTCAACGGCAGTTTTCGAGTTGTGCAATAAATCTCTTCAAAAAAAAAAAGTAGTATTTATACTTTGATCTAAAGCACATTTTTACAACACGAGTGGATCTACATGCGGATATACGAGGCTAACCGATGTGATTAAAACAATATACAAAAGCGCAATTCAAACAAAGCTTTTATGAGCTTTATTGAAGATTCAACGAAAATAAGCATATTCGCGGTCAATACTCAGACGAGACTAACCGAGCGATTCGCGTTCCATTTGAATGCAAATTAATGCGGAAAATCGATAGAATTGATTTTCGAGAAAAAATGTGGGGAAACGAATCCGGCATTGAAAATCAGTTTTCACTTTCGTTATCGCGAGGCGAAAAAATAAACACGGAACGTCAATTAATATGAATAATTGAACGGGGTGAAAAAAACGGCCATCCTTGAATTTAATTCAGCGATCGTAAATATGCAAATCGTAATAGATTAACAAGGTGAGAGAATTTGCATTTTTTTCAGCGCTTTAAACGATTCTTCAAATTTATTTATGAATATTATATGGAAGAAAAATTTCCGAGTGCGCGGAGAATTTTCAGCTAACAACAAATAGTTCGAAATGAAATTGGGAAAAATCGCAGTTTTCGCAAGAGAAAACAAAGAAAAATAAATTATACGAACGAAACGAGCTTCCTGTTGCCTTCGGGAAAAAACAGAAAATATATAGTTCCAACGGCAACAGGAGGGCCGAACAATCGATGGAGCTAAGAATTTCTGCGAAAACAAAAGCCTCTTCGACACAGGGAGGGGGTGTCCGAAAAGAGCCTTCTTCATCCTCGAGGAATTGCAATCACAAGACCGTGACTCGTTTTCCACGAATAAAGTGGAGTTCACACGCCATTACCCGCGTATCAAAGTAAATTTTCGGGTCCGTATTGATTTATTACAACAAAAGAAATTATAAAGTTGCGTGCGAGCCTCAACGCAGCCAGTGAACAAACTCCCACTGTTAATAAACGATTATTTTATAGAAATAGAACGAACCGACTAACAACAAAAGTTGATACGTCACAAGAAAATGCAACTCGAAATACGATTTTGAATAGCAAAAAAAAGGTTTCCGATCCACTCCATACCGCAAAACCGTTTGTAGGACACCCAACAAACGAGAATAGAGCAAAACGGCGTTCAGTTTATAGCCGAAGTGGTCCGACCACGTAGAAGACGACCGATTAAAATTCAATATCCCACCAGGGAGGAGAACAAGAACCCAAAAGCAACACACACACACATTACGGGTAGCCGATATCCAGATGGCCGGCGAGGACGGACAACGGCAAAAAGCTATTTTCGGTTCGCCCCGACATAAAATCTTTATTATCCCCGGACTCGTGCGAGCACACGCGCGTGCCGGTCATAATCGATAAAAATACTAAATAACGACAAAGTTTGGGGGTAGGTGTGCGCGAGGGTCGTTTAAAGCGGAAAGGGAGAGGGGTATTGAAAAAAAATGTTACCCTTAATCGCTTTTAAAGAATGGGAGGAGATATGATTGTGAGTTTTGCATTTGCGGAAAGAAAATGGAGGTAAAAAGTATGAAAATCTTCGAGACGCGAGCGGGATGAAGTTCTTATCTCGGGAGTTGGATTTTCGGGGGCCATGACCCAAGTTTTCCTTCTCGTGTTTTCAAAGACAAAGGGGATGATTTAAGTGGAATCGGACCTTGGAAAAGCGAGCTTTTCTTGCTCCCGACGGCAATGATAAATTCTTTCGTTGACCTGAATTCGTTTTTAATTTTCTCGCGTCTTTGTTTCGTTTTTTTATTCCGTTGATCGTGTACGTAGAGTGTGCATGTCGTTTGTATGGCGAACACCCTCTTGAACGCCGTAAAATTTTATTATTATTATAGGAGAGGAAGAGGGACGTTAATTATTCAATTTATGGAACTTCATTTTGCTATGGCGGAGAGAGCTTTTTGTAAAATATGCAGATCGGAACTTAATGAAAATTTACATCCTTTTAGTTAACAGCGAAAGCTTTATATAAGAGCATAATAAAATTCGAAACAAATAAGAAAAATTTTAGTATCTTCCATAAATAACGATATTGAAATAACCAAAATAAATTTATTATGAAATATGATGATGACCACAATTACCATAATAAAGACGATAACAACAACTTCAGAAATAAAAGCACAATTCACAAATGCAACTTTCGGAGACTTCTGGCATTGAACGACGGACATCTTCATTTAGAAACCATAACACCCACGATAAACTATAAAAAACACAATGATGCACATGAAAAAAAAATGTTAAGGTCAATGTCTGAGCAACAGACTTAATCTCAACACACTATTTTTATGCAAACGACCGAATAAAACAAATCAATCAACATATCCGCCGAAAATTCGGCATCCATTGACAAAGACACATCAATGGGAACCGCTACACGCAAACACCGTCAAAAATCCATTCACCCGAGCCCATAAAAAATTCAAAAACACATAAAATTAGTACACCGCACAAAGTGTACCGGAGGCGGATGTGACGCAACGCGCACGTCTATGGCCGCTCATTAGTCTCAATTAGGGGCCGAAATGCGCGGGAATATATACAAAAATACGAAATCGCTTCATTTTTCCGCACCCCTGATGGCCGCCCGGGGACCACTCTTCGGTAAACGACGGTCGTGAAAGATCCCAATCTAAAGCCTTTGCGAAAACGAGCCGTGATTCGCATTCTGAAACGAAGCCTTCGCCCGCGAGCTTGTTAACCCTTGAGATGATTGGGGAGATATCAAAACGATACAATTTAAATAAAATTTTCGTTATTTGCTTTTTTATTCGTTCACATTTTCCAACTAATTTTCGGTTGTATTGATCCTATCAATATGAAAAGTTGAGCTTTGCGATTTTATAGATTTTAATGGCGGCTCGTACCCGATGTGCTCGGGACTCTGTGAAAATAAATTGTGTACCGATTGTAATTATTGTCACAATCAATCGTGACATTATATAGGATGTTCGCAAAATGTGAGTGCAGTTTAAAAGGACTCACTCACTAAAGTGCACTTACACTTTCCGAACACTTTTCGATAGAAAAAAACTGAAATGCGAAACGGTATTAAAAAAACTGAATGCTTACTTATGCTGGCCATACACGCTACGAGAAATCTTTACGAGAAAACTGTACAGTTCGAAAGGTACGATTTATCGCTACATGTATGTAAAACTGTACAGTTTTATAACATACATGTAGCGATAAATCGTACCTCAGTTTTATCGTAACGATTTCTCGTAGCGTGTATGGCCAGCATTAGTTTCTCCGGGTTTCAAAGCACATTCTTGCCAAATTTGGTGAAGATTCGTCTATCGATTTAGAAGTTTATTGGACACATACATACGCCCTTTTTAGTTTTATATATATAGATTTTGAATTGAATACGCAATCGTTTTCTTTCATTTTATCTGAATATAATTTACTCGTAAGGTTATTGTATTTTTTTATGAATATCGATGGCAGTAAATTCGAGTGAATACAATTATTTTTTTATTCGAGTTGGTTCAATTGGTTTCTATGTGTATTATATCTAAATTTCGATCGCAATTTAGGGATTAAAAATGAAGGTGACCTGAAATTGTGACAAGTTAATGAATAATCGTCATCAAGCAAAAAAATTGAATCATGCAACATACGTGTTCCATAATTTTTCATTTTAAAAATTTTACAATCATATATAATATCACGCTTCGTATCAAAATCTAAAATTCTTATTTATATTATAAAATCATAAAAATCAAAATAATTAATTTCGATCCAATTAGCGTCAAAAATCACATAAACTGCACTTTCAAAACGTCATAAAAACACATACGAACCGCATTTACAAAGCAAATGAAAAATTGAAACGTAAAAGCGGCCAAAAAACAAAAATTTAAAACACCTGTCATTTTCCTTCATGCGGCGTTATTGTGACGCGTCACGTAACGGCAATAACGGCGTAAACGCACGATATTGTTTTATTACATGACGTTGTAAAAATTCGCTTATATTGTATTACAATAATAATAAAAAGGATGTAGGACCCAACCCTTAAGCGGCCGGGTGATGTTTCGCGCACGCGTCGTTAAAATTGCGTAATAGTAAAATGGCGATGCGTTATGGGAAATTATAATATTCATTTTCACGTCGATGAATTTGATGTATTTTTTATTGGTTGTTGAAGTTTAACTATAAATAGGGCGGTCAATAGACGGATGTAATTGTAAGATATTGAATGGTTTGAATATTTAATTCATTCATAGATTAAAATTTTTATTAGTACTCAAAAACTCTTTATAAAACGTTTTTTTACATATTTCAAGGAAAAATAATCGATTATTTTTTTTTACAGTTTTTTTCACTTTAACAAGGTACAAACAAAAATATTATTATTCCACAATGGTGAGAATCGGAGCAGGCCAGTATAAAATTATTGTTATAAAATGAAAATTTTCGATGTTTTTGGTGATTCACACGGCGAAATTTTTCCAAATAACAATTTATTTATAAAATATTTTTGGATGAATGTTCAATCCAAGTATAGTACTATTGGAACCCATCTCTAATTTTTATATGCTCACCATACATTTTTTTACAAGGAAGTCTCTGGAACATATCCCCTTGTAAAAAGAGAATTGCGTGTGTCTAAACTTTGTTCTGAAATTCACGTTATACATAATACTTCTAATGTGATAATGATAATACAATGTTAAAACTTCTGATAAAATTTTGATGTTATATTAAAAGTGCCTATGTTGGCTTTTATAAAAAAAATGAGTACGTACTTCAGTCCTTTGATAATCAATATCGATAATTTTTTATGCTACTAATTACTTCCATAAAAGCATCGAATAACCTTTTTAAAAATCAGTACTATTACAATGTCGTATATCCATAAAGATAGAACTACATCATTCGCCATTAACCGAACACTGCATTATTAAGTCAATAATAACGGGATTCACACATAACTGAAACAATAGATAACTGCGAAATGTTATAAACGATTGATATCCGCTATCGCTTCGGCAATCAATAATGCGGCTGCATACATTTTAATTTTCATACTATTTGAGCAAATATCGCCAGCCATGTTTGCATATTGGAGAAACGATAATAAAAATTTCCATTCTTTATTTACTACATCTGCATTCTTCAATATTAGCGAACGTTTTCAATTGACGTCACGCGAAATATTTCCGATGAGCAATGGTGCATTATATAACAGAATTATATGAAAAAGATATGTGAATACGAGTTTATTTATGTTTTGTTATAGTAGAACCTCGAAAACCGGATTGCTTAGTTTTTTTAAAACTATGTGTTCAATATTATAGTTGAATTGATAATCATTGTTGTAAAACCTAGAATTTTTGGAAAGGGTGATTTTGTTATTTAATTCATTGAAAAAATGTCTCGATTTATCGTAATCTAATGGAAATAAGGAAAATGGCTAATAACATTAAAAGCTGTGCATGATAAAATGATATATGTTACAATCATCAATAGGGATTTTGAAGTCTCGGGGTTTTCAAAAACCAGGGGCTCGAAGCACAAATTTTCAAATTTCCGGAGATCTCAATTTTTTTGTCATAGAAAAAAATGAAAAAATATTCAATGATTCAGTGTTCAATAAATCTCGAATCTTGGATTGATATTTTTCAAATTCCCAAATCTCAAGAAAACAAAAAATCGTCGATTTCCCGGGCACAAATACCCGAGTCGACTCGACATAGAATCCTAATCATAAAATACAACTCGATGACTATTTCCAACAAACAAAAATAATTATCTATCTCAAGTACCAAAAATTTCACAATTTCATCCAAAAACTCATACGGGTACCTGTCATCCAAACCGGAAAATCATAATTTCGCCATTAAAAAAAAAACAAAACCCGCCAGATACGAGACACAATCATCGCTGAAAAAACGCCGCAAACACATTTCGTAAATTCCGTATAATGTACGCGAACAAAAAAGGCATACACACGCATTATACGCGTACGGCTTATTGTTAACGAACGTCATTAGTGTCATGCGGGGCTCATTACACACACGTCGCCGAGCAAACAACGATAATTGGCCAAGTTCAAAACGGAATTGCGTATCGTTAAAGTTATTTCGATCGGATTGCGCAATAATGCGAGTGTCGGCGAGGGGGTCAATTAAAACGGGCTGTTGCGCCGACAGGGTTAACGAACGGATTGGCGAAAAAGCCGAGCGCGAATCTCGCATCGATTTCGCAAATATTCGGGAATAGAATGTGCCGATTTTATACCAGAAAATCAAGTCGAGTGGAGGCCTCTCACCCCTTCAAATTTTTATTTATTCCAATTTTAAAATTTCAAAAAAAAGTACAATAATTGCGTCACAGGCGAATTTTTTTTTCATTTTTTCATGGATCATAAGATCGATACAATGGTCAGGACTGTAGATAGAAATTCAAGACGCTGAGAAAAAATAAGTATATTTTTCAAAAAAAAAACGAACATTTGTAAAAACCGACTTTTCCAAAAATCAACGACGTTTTTCAAAAATATTCGAAACACGAGAAATTTTTATTACTAATTTATTTGATTGTAAGGCAAAAAAAATGTATATGTTATCGAAATGATTCAGGCCGCGAAATAAGCAACAAGTATTGCCTCGTCATCGAATTCATAGTGGCAGTTGTCACCTGTCAAAATGACCGCTGTAGATCTCATACAGAACATCAAGAAAGAGTCGCATTTGTGAGACTAAAGTGCAGTGGCGGCTCGTCCTAATGGGCTGCGGTGCTGCAGCCCTCGCTGTATAAAGTTTTTTTTTTAATTCTTATATTCGTCTTGTATAGGTGTATAAAAGCAATACATATTTTGGTTCTTGTATGTGTTGATGATGACGTTTTCGTATTTTTTACATGAAAACATATGTACTGTTTTCAATTTCATTGTTGCAGCCCCTCCACTACAAATTTTCACGAGCCGCCACTGCTAGAGTGTCTAATATAAATAAATTCGGCAGGAAACGAGATGAAAATTCGGGGCCCTAAGCGCCCACTTAGTCCGTACACCATCAACCCACCACTGCAGAAAATCGACATAGAAAATGCCGAATCCACAATCTTTTATGTATGATTTTTTTTAATATAAAACGTGCCGGCCGGGTTCACCCAATAGTGAGACAATATTGCGCTAAAACATCGAATATATTACGCAGATAAAAAGTCTGCGACATTCAACAATAAAACATCCGAAATAAAACGGAACGAGAACGTGAACGGCGAAAATAAAATAAACGACACCGGTCCCCAGATATGATATGCCCATTTGGCCGGCACATAAAAGCGAAGAAGACACGCGGTTCGGGCACACGAGCCATAAAAGTTTCAGGAGGACCACACGAGCTGAAGGACGAAAAAAGCGGTTGTAACACGTCAATTCCCAACCCATGGTGCGTGGTTGAGGGCGATTCTTCAGGGGAGAACACGACGATTTGGGTCTAAGGGTGGATCTGCGGAATGGGATGATAATAGAATTGGGATTGCCTTGTGAGGATGTTGAGTTTGTGTAAGGACGCAGTTGCATTGTTTATCTAGTGTTTTTCTTTGATTGATGGAAGTGTTTGTTTTATTGGTTTTATTTTTTTTTTTTTTTTTGAGATATTGACGTGTTGAGGTTGTTGAGAAATTTTGGAAGATGTATTTTTCGAAAGTAAAGTCGGCGAGGAAATCTCTAATATATTCTGCAAAAAAATGTATAGATTCATTTAAAAAATATAAAAATATATTATGGCAAAACGGGTATTTCCACATCTCCATGGTGGCAAAAAATTTAACAAATATCACATATGTTACTGTATCAAAAATATAAAATGTTATACAATATTGCATTTCTTGTTTAAACTTAAACGAATATTTTATGCGATTGATTATCACAAAACCAAATTTTAACATTATAAGACTTTTTTCATAAAAATCCATAAAATATGACATTTTAGTTCATTCTTTTCAAGTCAATTTAAAAAAAAATCACTTACACAATTGTTGAAGATACTAAAAACACGCTGACAAGTGTTTGAAAAAAAAATCGCCAACTACCTTGACATTTACAAAATCACTAAGCGTCTACATAAAATGCAATATGTCCATTAAATTATATTACAAAATTTTACAATACACATTTCCAAAATTCCAAATTCAACCGACCGACACACGAAACAATACACAACCGCTTTTAAAAAATAATCCCCAATTGCCCGAAAACAAAAACCTTATTGTACTTAATCCAATTACACGTAAGAGAAAAAACAGACCCGCCCAAAAAGGCTATCCGCCTCAAATTGAATTTCCGAGTGAAAACTCGAAACGATCCGTAACCGGCAAAAGGTTGGGCACTGCAGCCGCCAACTTCGAGACGCGAACTTATCGAGCCATCCCTACACAAATATACGTGCTATTGTACGGCGAAATTCCTGCGTAACACCATGGGCGGCTTTCCCACGGGTATGGGTAGGAGCTCTTCGAAAGGGCAAAGGGAACTAGGGTGCGAGGAGGAGCCTGCTGACCCAGTTTCCCACTCGCAAAGGTCAACAAATTACGTCGACCGAGCTCCATCTCCTGTCCTGTGCGAGGAGTAACCGGTTAATGGTGGTGGGTTAACTCGCGGATTTTTAACCGGTTGCAATCCGGCTGGTATCGATCGGTGAGCGATGAACTTTATAAGCGCGGCGCTGAAATGCTGAATATTTCATCAATAAAGTGTGCATGTGAGAGACGGTTTTGTCGTGCGGACGGAAATAGACGTTGAGCTTTCTCGACGGGGTACGAATTGTCGGTTTTCGTTTTCGTTTTTTGGTTGTCGCTGTGTCGGTACATTGGTGGTGTATGCAGTTTTTATTTTCGCGAATGTTGCGTGTCGGACGAAACAATGGCGGAGGAGCGATTGCGTAAGCAGTTGAAGAAATCCGATTAGTAAAACGTGATCACAATGAAAACGATGTCAATGATTGACAGAATGAAGGTGAAGAATAAGTGATCTAGCTCGAATGAACGATCAGTAAATTAACTGATTCAACTATATATTTAGAAATCTGACCTAACACAAGCTCGAATGAATTAAAAATTTTGTTCGAGTGAAAAAAATTTTTTTACAATAGACCAAGATCTAGCTCGAACGAACGATCAGTAAATTAACTGATTCAACTATACATATATTTAGACATCTTACCTAACACAAGCTCGAATGAATTAAAAATTTTGTTCAAGTGAAAAACAACATTTTTTCACAATAGGCCGATATAGAAAATTCAATAATCGCAGATCGTAATATTAGATTCATTATGAAACAGATAAATTATTTATAGCTTATTATTCATTTTTAGGCACAACCGAATCAAAAAATAATGCGCTGACCTAACACAACCACAAACCGATCACGACCCGCCAAAATTGCCCACAATGCGCAATCTCAGATCTAAATCACACGACAGAACCACATCAAACGAACGGCTCGTCTGCGAACTCTCGATACACTAATTCCGTCAATTGCATGAAAGCCGTATGTCAAAAGAGATCGCGCAGGTCAGTTATATGTACACACGATGGAGCACGCGAGGCAATTGGCGGCAATTTGTAGATTGAATCAAGTCGGAGGCGCTGAGCATGAATGGGACACTTAACGAGACCACTCCGATGCAACAATATAATATGATAAATCTGTGGCCGGGCCGATTGAACCCGCAGACCAAACGAAACGTTTGACAGCGGCCAGCAAACGAAACGTTTGACAGCGGCCAATTGGCCGAAGACGTATGGTGGCGAGATTGATGGGCGACGATTTCGTTTGGATCAGTGTCTAAAACAATGGCTTGTGATTACTATTGAGTCTCTTGAGGATATGTGTGCGAAATAATAGGGTGTGAATCGATGGGAATCCAGCACATTTCCGGTTTACGGATTGCGTTTTTTCGTATTGCGGACTTGAACAAAGCGAGCTTTTGTCAAAATATATTGCTTCGGCGTTGTGTGTATTTTTTCGAGTCGTTTTTCGTTCAAAACGTGTTGCAGGCGAATGGGTTTATTGCGAGAGGGTTTGAACAGGTTCTCGCGACGGAAGTGTGAGAAAAAACGATGTTCTGGAATTGTGTTTTGAGAGAGAACGGAACGGGAGGGTTTACTGAGTAAATTGCACGACCCACATAAAAACGGACCGTTTCTTTTTATACGAAATCTCCCGAATATCGCAGCACTTATAAAA
Organism: Hydropsyche tenuis; assembly: GCA_009617725.1. Classification (NCBI taxonomy): domain Eukaryota; kingdom Metazoa; phylum Arthropoda; class Insecta; order Trichoptera; family Hydropsychidae; genus Hydropsyche; species Hydropsyche tenuis. The sequence goes on along the minus strand of VTON01000150.1, from coordinate 137,244 downwards.
AACATATTCAATTTATTTAATTGCGACTACGATCGCGACGATAATCTCCACCATTGCATGCTACGATCAACCTTCAACTCCTTCAGGTCAACCGAATTTCCCCGAAAGACACACGCGTGGACCTAAACGAAAATCAATAACCCCGAAAATAACATTATTCTTTATTAAAATTTTCATTTGTATTGAAACGAAGAGAAATTCCCGCCCGTATATTACCCCGATCGTCGATAACGGAACAACACTAAAAGCGACGGAGGGTCAGTTCCAGAGTCGACCTTCGTCACGATCCACTTCCACCTCATCGAAGATAGCAGAAGGTTGGCGAGGGCCAGCATCGGACGAAAGTACGACAAGAATGATGAGCAAACGAAGGTGGCAAATGGTCGGGTGGTGAGAGCCCAGGGTGGAGGAGTTCCGCGAAAAGAACTGGGGCAAGGCTGCTTAATCAATACTGTGTGGAGCCGGAGCCCGACACACTCCAGCTCGACGGAACGACGTTAACGACGCGAAAACTGTACTAGGGACGTCCCTAGATTGTCTTTTGGTCCTTTCAGAACAACCTGGTCTAGTTTCATAGCTAAAAGCCTCAGAAAATCCAATAAAATGGCCGACTACGCTCTTTTCAATCTATTCAGGAATCCAGTCACGAAAATGCTGTCGTTAAAATATCTTAACAAAACTTGACTTTCTATTCGAACTGGAAAATCAGCAGTTTTCAAAATAGCTGCCGTATTGTGGATGGTCGGAATTGAAATGCACAAATGACAAATGTAGTGTACACTCAACTAGGTCAACTCGGTTCGAGATGGGGTGCACTAACAAGCAGAATAAACCACATTTCAATGAAATCGTTTTACTTGCGGTCACGTTCAATAATCACACGAGGAACGAGGAATTTGCAATGCGATGCGATTTGTGCTCGTATCGCATCGGGTTGACACTGTAACGAGATAATGTCAGAGATGAGCATGGGAGATTTCTTATTGGATTCAATGTGACGCAAAAATAGCGGGGTTTTACCGAAGGGAAAACGTTTTAATGTAAACGCTTTTTCTTTATAAGAAGACAGTTGATTGATAGTTTCTTCCTGATTGTTGTTCTTGGCGATAAATAGCTATCTTTGTGATGCTGATGCTTTTATATCCCATTATGCACGGTCCGATTGGTCCAATATGCCTATTTATATAATACATTCGAGATTAATGGTGTATTTTTATTTACTTTCTTCTGTATAATTAATAAGCGGATTATATAGTGTTCGGTATATAAGTAACGATATAAAAACTGTGCTAAATATCACAAAGAAAACGCTTTGATTTTCAATTTTCCCTCGGATGATATAAAAAATGTATTTCAAATCCAGACAATAGAGAAAAATATCACTTCACACCTTCAGACCGACACAAAAAAATTATAATTGAACCAATGCCAATCTAGAAACGAGCATTCTTCACTACAATTAAAAACATGCAATCTTTTTTCCTGTTGCACAAATGCAACAATGAAATTCAATGAAAATCGATTCACAAAATGAGGTGCAACTGATTGTGGGTCAAGATCCAAAGAAAGCAAGGGCGCACACAACAGACTAATTTTCCGAGAAAACGACACGCAACGTCATACAATTTCGATGAAATTCATAATAAATACGAGGACACAGAACAGATTACACAACACGACTATGATTCAATTTTTAAAAGGGTGAATTTTAAGTTATGATACTATTTTCTATATACAATAATGGTTCTAATAAAGTGGAAAATAGCACGCAACGATATGTGGTCCGGACGCGTCGAAAGTAAAAGTAGAATGCGCAATTAAAATTAATGTGAGTTGCGAAAATGTATCGCGGTAGAAACAGGTGCAGTCGTGAGTGTTATTTTAAAGATTCTCAAGTAATTCCTGAGATATTTTAAAAGGAAAAATGATACGACGTTTACGTATATTCGAATGAGCAAATGTCGTGTTTCAATATTTGTTTAATTGTCGTAGCACAAGTATAAGTGTTTTGAACGAATATTTTAAGTGTTTGTCAGAAAATATTTTCGTACTAAATTTGATTCTAACGTAGATTGAGAACCTCTGAATTATATCATAGAAGGTGTGTTCAGGTCACAGAAATGCCGCAAGGATTGTGTCAAGTTAATCGTATGAAGGAAAACGAAAAAATTGTATCGCAAATACGTTACGAATTATAAATATGCGAAGTGACTATTCAGACAAAAACCTTATCAGATACAAATTTAAAACGATATTTTTAACAAATTACATGAAATTTAACCTTTTACGCAACCGCATAAAAATAGACTCAAGATTAGCTTTTAGCACATAAATACAAAAAAAAAATTATATAACCTTCAAACAGCTACATGAGGCATAATTCTACACGTACATCTATGAAGTCATTATTCTTAGATCATGGAACGAAAAACATACAATATTGGAGATCGGATAATGGAAGGTTTCAAATTCTCAGAAGAACCGCTAAGTGTTGACGTCACGGCAGAAAATCAATTCAATTTTGCAACAACCGGTTAGAATTCAAGTGAGAAAATGTGTAGGCATACTCTCTAGGAATAGAGAACATTTGTAATTCTATGTGAATGAGTCATCGCAATGTACGAACAATAGTAAAACGTATCGGGCTTACTTATTTTGGTGCCGAGTTAGATTCTCATTCAATTATTGGTATTAAATTAATTTGTTTTAAATGGAAAACAATTGTTTATTAATAGGTATATCTCTAATTTTATTATTGGTAATAATAAAAATAAATTAAATTTTTTCATAGTTGTTTGTAAGCAATCAACACATGAATTGAAAATTTCGTAAAATCGCGTAAAAAATTGAAGAACCTTGTGCAACGCATAATAAAATTGTTTGAAAGAACAAGTTCAATGACATTTTTTTTTCTTTCGATTCTATTCCACGTATACGTGTTGAGCGTTCTAAACAATTATAAACGAATTACGATGGCATTGTGTTCTTACAGTAAGACTTCCTTCATAATCGACAATGATCCAAGGTCAAAATTATGCAATTAAACCAGTCTCGTACAACATCAAATTACACTCAAAATATTCTCGCTCGAAAAATACAAATCAAAACTGAACATTTTCCGCAAATCCAATACAGATTGAGGTAGTCTCGAACGTGTTTTTATACGGCGACAAACTGTTAAATGTCAAAAAAAAATGCCACTCGTTTCAAAAACACTCATTGACTTTCAGCTCCGGTCATTCATTTTGGTATAATACGAGAATAATTATATTAATACCGATCGGAATTTGGGAAAATCAGCCCACACTATAAAAAAATATTTTCATTTTCACGTCGCATGCTGAAAATCAATACATGATTTATTAACTCCAAGGCAATAGAGAAAACATTCAAGTACCGCACAAATACCACGACAATACTAAACATATTACATAGGATCCGATAGGAAAACATGTCAAATTTCGAACTATAACCACCGATATGATCAAACCATATATTATATTTTATTTAGAAATTTTACGATAGTTAATCTATATATTCATTAACATTTTCGAATTAGAAAAAATATAGCTGTAGATTTTTTTTATTTTGAACAAAAAAAATGGAATAAAACAATAAAATCGCAACCAAAAAATATATTTTATTACTTTCACACAAGTATTAAAAAAAATTCAACAAAATATCAAATCTTTATTTCTACATATGTGTATTATAATATTAACACATATATTACAAATATTCGATAATATATGGATAATTTGAACAACAGACATAAAATTCTATCCAAAATCAGATTTTTCCACTGGTCATCTTCGACACACCATAACAGACTCAATTCGAATTTCATCCCCATCGATCAATGGGTCATTTTTCATTTTGGAAACGAGATAAGCGATCGATACGGAGTTAACCCTTTGCGTCTCGTTTGTGCGCAGTGACGTAACCTCCATGTGCGCCTTACGTAACGCTTTCACGAAATAGTACTACGAGATGGTTCGATTCGGATAGTATTTTCATCTCGAATTTACTAGAATCATCATCATAAAGAGGAGCGTATATGTTTTTTTATTATATTGTTGAAAATTTCAGCGTTTTTCGTTATGAAGGGATGGTAAATTTGAATGAAATTTTGATAACTGATTATGCCACGTGTAACTTAACTTTATTTGCGTTTTCAAGGCGAAATATTCGACTTTGTATTGATTTGATGGTCGATTATTATATGATTAATCATTATCGTGAACATATCAATGAAAACTTTTATATTTAACGATGCGCAGATTTACAAATTTTCGCTCAAATCAAACCTAAATAAAAAAAACCACTTCGCAAATTAGCACCATTAAAATTTCTAAATTCGTATATTATTCTTCAGTCGTCTTGACGTCAAAACATGTTTCGCAAATGGGACATAACAAACAACCAATAAAATGGAATTATATAAAATTTCACAATGCGAAATTTCGACTCATTTTCGCACGCGACCCTCTCAATTGATAGCCCTGTCCAAAACTCCTTTACAAAACTAAAAATCAAACGGTAATTCAATTCTTTCCACTGCCCATCCAATTAACTTAGCGAACGTCATCGGAAAATGTGCACAAGTGCCATAAAAAATCAGGTAAAATTAAAAACTGGTCACGATTCACATATTCACACCGTCCAAAATGACACGTAAATAATTTGCGTCAGTGGTGACGCAAATATGAAATTTCAAAAATAAAACTATTGATGACGATAACTCGAAAAATTCAAATTATAAATATTAATGCGTTTGACGTGTGTGTATGTATACGCTCGGATTCCGTGTGAACTGAATCTATTGATGAAAAAAAACCACACAATTTCCATCATGTAACGTTTCCGTTTCAGCATCCATCGCAATGAAGACCTCTCTAATTTTTATACAATTTCTTGATATCAACTATCCATCTTTTTACAATTTCTCAATTACCATTCCAGTACTTTACATGTTCAACCTCCATCCATACGTACCCGACTCATAATTTCAGTCTTTACATAACACAAAATTATTTTTATATTGAAAATTTTCACATTTCAGCATCCACATAATGAAATTTAGGTAAACCTATACTACGAGCACGTGTACGCGAAACGGTGAGAAGTGACGAAACTTGGGAGCTGAAATAGCGATGACTTGGTAAAAAATAGCAACGAGAACAACCCGCCGCGGATATTCTGAAAGGTGACGTCGATTTACGCTTTTTCATCTGAAAAAAATAAATAAATAAACATACACAATGCCCTCACGTTATAGTTGCGCTCGTTAGCGGGTCCTTTGGTGTTTCGCCGTATGGTAAACTCGGAAAATTCCACTTCGAAACCGTGAAAAATGGAACGCGTTCGTTACGTCTTAATAGCCGACAGTATATAAATGTATTCGAAATAGATTGCCCGCGAAAATGTTTGTGTTGGACGGTTTTGTTTTTGTGCTAGAAATGCGATACGCTGTTGAAAGAAATGTGAAAGATATGGACCGAATCGCTCCAATCAAATCGAAATATTTTGAATCATCGTTTAATATGAAATCACATCTATTTCGTACATTTATACGCATATTATACGCGATGAGCAATATTTTTATACAACGGGTCACAATTAAAGATATAATAAATCCCCACCAAACTTATATTAAGATTGCATTAAAAAAAAATAAGGATTACTCATCGAATTCGAAATATCGACAATTTTGCAAAAACAAAAATGACGAACAACTCCGATTATTCACATGACTTCACAAGTCCCATATTGCTCATCGCTTATTGATACGAAAAATTATGATAAACTTCTCGTTTTCCACGTCCAATGACTCACAGCAGTATCACCGATCGCGCATCCACCTGAAACAAACTGAAAACATCCAAAATCGACAGAACGAATCCGAAAATCCCCAACTGACCCAGGGAGCGGGCACACGCCATCAACGTCAACCGCACCAGAAGCGAACGCAGAAGTAAATCAAGCGGACGTCACGCACGTTTGAAAAATGACGACGGCATAACGAGACGATAAACGCCGTTTTCCGGACCTACGCACGCGCCCGTCATACGAAATCGTATAGGAGTGCCGCCGAGGCTCAAATATGATTTATTTCAGGTGGAAGAGGCAAGGGGAGACGAGGGCAGGCTGCCGACGATGGACGAAGGCCGGAGCGGTGGCCAAGAAGTCTCTGGGACGTCGCTGTCGAGTCCTGGATGACGATGGAGACCAAGGGTCGACGGGTTCGGTTGCCAACTGGGGAAGCACCGTTTGCTTTTCAGACAAGCGGACGACCAAATGTAGACGTGGGTGATGACCGTGTGTAGTGTGTGTGTCGAACGAAGCAAAGAATGTTGCTTAGTCTGTGAAATTTAAGGTTTGGTGGTGTATGTGCGCTGTCTAGTGTGAGTGCATCGTTTAATGTTTTCTGTTAAGAATGATAGTTGATGTGGCTTATGATGTATTTATGGAAGGTATTAAAAATTCCATAGCACGCATGATACTAAAGTAAAAAATATTTAGAAATTTTGGCACATGAACGAAAAAAAGTTCACAATCATTGTCGTAAGGTACGTTGGTTGTCATATTTGGCAGAAGGTGTTAAATGATGTACCTACCTATACACCACCAGATGTTGTTAAATTTCATAGACAAAGCAAAATTTTTTGCTTCGTTCACAGACGAAGCGATTACAAAACGTAGCGTTACATCAATACATGCCCCCCCCCCCCCACTAGGGGAGGTTCAGCAGGGCTATAGCCCTAGGCCCGAGGTTGCAAAAGAGCCTCAAAAAATTTCTGACCTAGGCCCAATATCAAGATGCATCCATATTAACAACGAATGAACATCGAGTAAATTTTCGATATCGAAAAAGCCTCACCCAATACTATCCAACGATGATTGTCCAAAAGAAAAGCCTCAATGTAACACAGCACCGCAAAGCCGAGCGCAAATTCGCACAACACACATCGGGGATCGGAGCAATAAGCGCTAACGATACCAAACACCGAGCTGAACCAACACAGAGTGTAATACCCAAAAGAAACGGCCACGATTAACGACGCCCTTCCCTCAAAGTCCGTCTGGGAAAATCCGTTTTTCCCAACCCCCGGACCCGCATCGGGAAGAACGACCGCATCGATCATACGCCGAGAAGGGTAAGCGAAAACGAGCGGACGTCGGAAAAAATAAAATGAAAAATAAATAAAACAGAGAGGACTCCAAGGACGAGGAGGACAGTTCCGTTTTTATCGCCATAGGGGACTCGCGAAACTGAAGGGCGAGGTCCACGACTTTAGCCTTCCTCCTTTTTCCCTCCGTCGATTTTGTATATGGTTTTCCGATAACGACGATGCGGAATCGTTTCGCTCTCGTGACGAATCCATTCCGCAGGACGCGAATAAGGATAAAGGACTCGAAAAAGGATCGAGACAAACGCGTTCTTGTTTACAAGATCGTCGATTTCCATTCGGGTGCATTGCTCGGTGCATTAACGTGGTTCTAGAAAGATCTCGACTTCGGTTCCTAGACAGATTGGCAATTCGTGAATGTTTTCAGTGTCCGTTACAAATCACGTACCATTCTACTTCAGATGAGTGTCTAGTTCTTTCTAGAGACTTCCTTCGCACAATTCGGCGTGGAAAACAGTTCTAGAGCCTCTGGGTCGACCTAGACGGAAAACGGGCATTCTTCGGCGACTGGTCTAATTCGGAACTAGACAAACATATTGCGAGTGCATCGGAGACGCGTCGGAGCGGCGACACATCTGGTCCTGCCCACACTTCGCGATCGGAAATAGCAATGACATAAGGCGGAGCGCGTCCGCGTCAGCTGACGGCCGGGAAACGGGGAAAAGCTGTTGAACCGCGGTTGAACTTGGGCTGAACTCCTCGTTACGTAACCCGGCGGCCGGCCGGAGCTTTGGCGCTTTTCCGCGGAAAAGCGCGAAAATCCGGGCGGCGGCGTTACGTAAGAGGGGCGATCCGACGTTTCGCCGAAGCGACACTAGAACACAACACGTTTCGCTACAATCGGAAAACTACATGAAATTTTTCAAGGATTTAAGGAATCGTGGATTGATGACATGATTGAATTTTGAGGATTGCGTCGAAGTTGGGCAGTTCGGGAATCGTAGATCTCGGGACAGCGGACAATCGGAAGCTTCGATCGATGCCGGCGTCACGTTGGCAGCGCGCGAAAGTGACGCGCGTATCGATCGCGCGAAAAAACGAACGTGCGTATACTCACCAAAACCGGGCAGAACGCTGGTCAGGGGCTGCGGCGCTGCTCTCGAGCCTCAATCCGCCCCACACAACAGTTTGCGATCCCAAACAGTATCATATAAGACAAGAGGCACTGTGAAGTTTCATCATAAAGCGGCCCACATCGAAGCACCGATACACACGTCCACGGTTACTCTCCCTCTTTAGGAACGAAACAGACTTTAATAGACGGTGGCGGAGGCGCCCGTCGCCATGTTTGAAGCGGGGCGCGGGGACCGGGGCGCGGCCCGACCCGGGGGGGGCGCCGGCCAGGGCTCGGCGAAAATCGATGGCGGAGCGCCGGGGCGCGCGGCTCGGCCCCCGGACGCTCGATAGCACGGGCAACAGCACACACGGGGGCAGCGGGCCGTGCACCCGTCCGCAGCCGCCGCCGACTCCGACAGGAACCGGACCTGACCTGGCCCCGCCGCCTCCCCGGCCGCGGCTGCGCACCGAGCCCGCCATGGCCGCCCTGGCCGGCGCCCCATCCCCCGGGGCACCGACGCGCCCTAACCTAACGCGAAACCACCGAAAATAACCCGACATTCAATGAGACCCGACCGCACTAAATATAGCGACAGCCCGCGACGGGCGGCGAGCGCGAACGTGCACGCTGGCCCAACTGTCAGATTTGACAATTCGGAAGGTTGTCAGCGCGAAAAATGCGCTATCGATTTTTCGGTGTGGCAATAAGAAAATTCGAACGGGTGGAAGGGTGCAGGGTGGGGCGGGTTTTGCGGCCGGGTGCTCCGAATCGATACCGCGGGGCTCCTGGGGGTCGGCGCGAGCCCCCGGGGGCGCAGGGTTAGGGGCGCGAGTCGAAAACGTCGGCGTTGTGCGGTGACGGCACCTGCGAGCTCCGCGCCGACTCTCATCTCACAGCTCTGCGCTGACTGCGGTTGGCGCGCGCAACTCGAGCGCGCCGCCCGTCCCCACCCCGCCGCCGGCTGACAGGGCCGCCAACCGAAGCGCCCGAGCCTTTTCGGTTTTCGAAAAGGCCTATGTCTCGTATCGACGGTCGCACGTTTCGGCGGGGTGTGTGCCAACTTGAGAAATTCTTGTCATGGTAATGTTGGTCCTTCCATGTTTTCGAAAAAGTCTATTTTTCTATTTGAAAAAAAATTTCAGCACTATGCATACCAATAGAAAATTCTTGTATTAATTTGTACGTTTGCGATTTTCTCTAATTGAAAAGAACTCTGTATTGTGAAAATGTTGGCACTTGTGCTTTTTCGATGTTATTTTCTAGTTTGAATCTTATAAGAAAATGGCTTAGTTCAAAATCGTTGTTTCAGTGCTTGTAATTTCGTATATTTTCCATTTCCAAAAGGTTCCGTTTCTTGAAATCTGTTACACGTAAAGAACACGTTTCACTATTCAAAATAGGAAAATGTCTCGTCTTGGAAAGACGTTTGTCCTGTTTTGACTTGATTTATCTTTTACAATAAAAATATGTTTCGAAGTTGATTATATTATCGGGAATTTTTTTGACGTGGTGCTTTTAATACAAATTTGGCTGTATGCATGCGAAAATCATGTCCACTAACATTTCAAAAGTCGGCTGACCTGAAATTGTCTACATTTGTTACGTTGGCACTTGCGCAACATCGATTTCGAAAAATATATTTCTTTTTTAAATCGTTTAGTACTTCATATTCCAGTAACCCTTTTATGTTATTTATCGCAATTTTTTCAATGCTTCGACTTTTTTTTCAAAAAGCCCATCTTCTGAATTCAATCGTATTTACATTTAAAACAAATATTCCACTACGACTGAAAATTTGCCCTTCTTTTTTTTTGTTTTTCAATTTATTTATCTTCAAACAAATTCCGATTTTTTTTTCGAAGAAAAACTGAAATTTATTTCGAAACGTGAAAACAAACCCGGATGCACGAAATGGAAACTACAGTTGAATATAAAAAAATATCTGAATATTTATGAAAAAGTAATCCAAAAACACATTTTTCGATAATACAAACAAAATCGTAAAATACAAAAAATATTATTTGTATTGATAATATTCAATTCGTCATTTAAAGTCAATATATCTCTAATTGTAAAATATTAATAAATATTTAGGTGAGGGGGGCAACATATAACTTTTTATATGTATGCAATACAAATATGCTGTTTTTTTTTATTTAAAGTATAATATTTATGTTAATTCAAGGCGTCTAAAAAAATTATTCAAGATCGTGTGATATATCTCGACATAAGTATAATTTGATTTGTAGGTATTTTGTCAAATTTTAGGGGGTGGGGGGCAGGACCTCAATGCCCTCCTGGCGACGACCGTAACCTTTTGATTTAAATCGAAAAATATAAGTATTGTAATTATAAACAGATAAATTAATATAATTATTAAATATATTTTCGATCTACTCTTAAATACAATATGATAAAATTTTCATAAGATCGTATAAAAAACTTTGATATGATCGTAATGTTGAAAAGTGATAAATATGTTTCGAAACATAATTCGACTGTAAGTGAAACTATGAAAATTTATTTAGGGAAAACTTATTGACTGTAATGAGCTTTTTGGCGTACTAAAGACTTTTCTCGTTAGAGAAAAGTTATGAGAAATCAATAAAATGATCATAAAATAAGAAAAAATGTTTACAAAATTATCCACGATCGAAATTTATATGAAAACTTTTATAGTTTTCCATTACTAACGATTTAGAACTCAAATCGAAATTTTTCCGATGATTTTTTTTTGTGAAATGATCAAATATGATAATTTTGCGATCTAAATACATACTTTCATGATAAATTTTATAGAATTTCAGAAATGTATTTTTTTGAAACATTGTGAAAATAATACTATCGTCCATCAATTGAATTTTCATCCAATTCACATTTCAAATAATTGCAAAACTTATAATTTGTAATTTTTTTGCTGACCAATGGTAATAATATTTGGGCAATACGAATCTGACTTGATGCTTATTGGAAAAACGAAATCTTATTTCGAATACGAAAAAATCAAGTTCGTATACATATTGGAAAAATTTCCATTCCGATCTCATTTTGAATATTGCGCAATTTAAAAAAATAAAACATTTTTTAATTTGTAATGATAAAACTATTACTCAATCCAGTCAGAAAAATATATTCCTGTGGATTTTTTACTTTTTTATGAACTTCTAACATGTTTTTAATTATTCATAATTGTTATCTTATCAAATTTTTTTTTTTCAATCGAGAACATATTTCTAGAATTATGATTTGTAATTCTCTAACTGTGATTGTTAGATGTATTTCAAAGTTATTGTTGATCAGTTTAGAAAATTTTTAAACCAATTAAAACAAAAAACGAAAATAAACACAGAAACAATAATGCATTCTTTCAAACAGAAAATTAAAGTAAAAAATCGGGTATGTTCAAGTAAAACACATTATTTTTTTCAAAATAAATTTACTTAAATTCAACATTTTTGAAAATATACATAAATTGATTTCATTTTTCGTAATAAGGTACATAATTTCCAAATTTATCTAAAATTTATCTTCGGCGCAATGTAGATGCATAAAATTGATTGGTGAAAACGAAAAACAAAAATATATATGCAAAGTCATAATAAATACAATGAAAAGATCTGACTAGTTCACATAATGGAACATGTTTTTATAGAGGAACTGATTCTTTTATGCAATTTAAAGAGATTTAGAAGTCAAACAACTCATTAATAAATTTTTGTAGAAAAACTTCTAATAAAAATTACGATTTAACAAATTTCTCGAAGAACATAAAATATTTTATGAAAACTCAAATTGACATGAACAAAACTATCTAAACAAAGTTGAAAAATATAAGTAAAAATTATAAAATTGCTAATTACCAATAGTGTTGTATATTTAAATAAATGATTGCACGGTATAATATCAGAAATATCCCTAATTTCATATCGCATGAAAATATACTAGATACATTTAAAAATATATTTTATACATGAATTAAAAATGCAAAGTCCATTTTAATGGCTTAATGAAAATAGTACTATTTCATATATTTAACTATTTTTTTCACATTAAATAAAATATGTAATGGAAATATTATGCATAAGTTCTACGATGCAACAGCATTTGGTACCCTCGGAATTCGGGACAGAGGACTGTTATTAGTGTTTGCATTTAGTAAAAGAAAATTTGTTCTATCTGTAAACAAATTTTACAAATTAAATTTTGAAATAAATCGTGACAAATATTCGATAAAACTTAAAATACTAACCACAAAGTTCAGGAGGAGGACTTCCTGGCGGCGGAGGTGGTGGAGGTAAACGATCCCAACGTGGATGATAATCGGGCCATGTTTCAGGACATGGATATGCATGTCCACTGAAAGAACGCTTCTTCTTTTTCTTAACGCTAGACACATTACCACTAGATTGATTCACCTGAAGGAATTAGAAAGTATAGTGGAAACTGTGAAAAATCGGTTAACAAGAAATAATACTGACAATGAGATCCTGACAAAATACTATATACATATGTATACTATGAAGTTTAACATAAAATTCTTTTAACACAAAAAAATATTTTGGCCTTCATTTTTATGTTAAATGTTTTCCATTGTATTGTACAAAATAAAAAACATATCAGATTAAAAATTACCTTAAGGTTTTGCGGTTCGTTTTCACAATCCGAATCTTGACCTGGAGCAAAACCATCAGCAAAGCTTACTTTTTTAGCTCTTGTGATCCTTGGATCTGCCCTAGTCAACCTCGAACCACCGCTAAAATTATATTTAGGTATATTAGAATAAAAGATTATTCATTTGAAAATAATGAATAGAAAATGTATTACTTACACAATAAGAATTCCTTTTTCAGGAGATTTATCGTGTACGATGGGTTTTTCCATGATTTCTTCAGCTACAATATACCAAAGAAAAATCAAATGAAAATAATCATATCAATAATAAATGATTCAAAAGAACGAAAACTATACTTTGAAACTGAAGAGCCATGTTAATTCTATCGTCCAAAGATATTTTCCTAGTTGGAGATTTCTTTCCATCGAAATCTACAGAATTAATCAGCGAATCTTGCTCTGTTTTTTGATCATCAAATACTGGATAGTTATCATAATTACTCTGATTTACTGTAAACGATTTCGGTGATATAACATTTCTAGAAGAAATAGTAGGTATTTTGTAGACTTTATTTTCATCAGTGTCCATTTCAATGCTTTCATTTGAATTGTACGGAAGCGAATTGTTGTCGAAATTAGTTTTATCAGTTTCGTAATCAAATTCTTGGATGGGTACTTCGATTAAAGTTGAATTATTCACTTGAGGAATATACTCTCTATCAACGACAGAACCTGAAAAGATATTGTGAATATAAATATCAAGAATAAGTCCGATTCATAAGAAATTAATATTTTAAATTACCCCAACGTGAAGGCTTTCTTTCTTTGCGTGGTTTTGGCAGATTATCTGGACGCCAATCACACTGTATTCTTTCAATAGGTGTAATTGTGTTTTGGTCTATTTCAGTATTTTGTGAATATACCTAAATCAAATATAAAATTTAATATTATACATTTTTATACAACATATGAAAATATGAAGAACTTCAACTTACTAAATTACTCAAGTCATTGTTTTTAAGAGCTCCATTATTTACAACAGGGATTGTCAAATTTATCGAATTGTTATTTGAAATATTATCTATACTCATTTTCAAAGAATGAATATCACTATTTTCAAAAGGATCACTTTCATTTATCCCTTCAATATAATTAGTTTCGATCAACGGCTTTGATGGGTTTTCATCGAGCAAACTAACATTTTTATCTTGAATTATATCGTTCTTATTATTTGTTTCAGCATGGCCAAGACAAGGTTCAGTCTTAATAATAGTACTACTAAGGTTTTCACTATTTTTGTTCACTTCGAGAAAACTACTTTGCAATTCACATGCATTGATAATTTGCTGTTTATAAGGTGACTTATTTTTATTTTCAGATTCTTTGGATTTTGTTTTGCACGTAGCATCTTCTTCATCTGAATTCTTTTCATTCTTAATATTCAATAATGTGTTCATATCAAACATATTGTTTGAACTATTTTCTAAAATAGAACTGTTTTTCTTCTTCTTCGGGTCTATGAAATATTCATGAGATTCATCGGAAATATCTCGACTCCTTTTGTTTCTAGATTCGACATTTGCAAAACGTTCAGAATCACTAGAAGTACTGGAGCTTCCTTCATTTTGGGAGTGCTTTCTCTTTTTGTGTTTCGTTTTACTTTTTTTATCCTTCTTTTTGCGCTTTTTATTCTTCTTTGAACTATCAACGTGAATATTATTTTCGAGATCGCCAATTTCGTTGTCATCTTTCAGGCTGAACTCATTCATAATGTCTTTCGGAATATGAACTTCTTTCTTTTCTTGAGCCATTAATTCTTTGATTTTCTTCAATTTCTTTTTCTCGGCTTTTTCTACTAACTTTTTGGCTTTGGCATATATTTTTTTTTCAATCTGAAAAAGACATTTATATGGATAAAAACAAATATTCATAATTTTAAGTATAATAAATAGTGAACACAAAAAAATATATTACCTTCTTTTTTGACTTAAGCAATTTTTCGTTGGGAGAAATAGAACTGTCAGAAGTCGATGTATCTGTATTACTACTTGAATCACTATCAGACGAGGAGTCTGAAGATGATTTGGAGCTGCTGGTTGTGTCAGAACTATCACTATTAGCACTATTGCTACTGCTACTGCTGCTACTACTGCTACTTTTGCTGTCTGAAGATGAATCGCTGCTTGATGATGTACTGCTCGAACTAGGAGATTTATGTCGATTTTTGTGTGAATTTTTAGACTTCTTTTTATGTCTCCGGGAACTAATTTTCGCATGCCCTTTTCGTTTAGAAACTGATTTGGAACTGTTCGAAAAATTCAACAATTAATTACAATCCATAAAAAAATTTAAATAAAAATAAATAAAAAGTACCCTGAAAAATTGGGAGAGTATTTCCCAGATTTTCGATCATCAGAAGAGTTTTCACTATTCCAACATTCTTCCCCAGTTTTTAAATAAGTAATATTAACGTCACTGCCTTTAGAAATATCTGGACAAGGGACAAAAGAAGTATCAGCTTCCATTGCATCGTTAATTTCAGGTTTGTCGATATTGAAATATTCAAGTTTTTCATCCTCCGCAAACATTTTTTCGCTTGCTTTCAGTTTATGGATAGTTTCTTTGTTTTCATACAAGTCGTCAGGATTCAATAAATCGAAAGATGACGTTTTCGAATTATTAGAACTCTCCAATGTTATATCCTGTGCAATGGAATGATCAATGTACGAATTATTTCCATCATCGCTGATTTGCGGCCAGACAGCTTCCATGAATTTTTCATATTCAGAATCTAATGAAGAAACTGCAGGTTTTGAAACGGTTTTTTCCGCAGGTAATATAGCACAATTTTCAGGATTTGAAATATTGTTTGAATTATTTTCTGACAAAGAATTATTACTAAAAATACTCAAATCTTTGAAATTCAAAGTTGATTTGTTAACACAGTTAGATTCAGATCTATCGTTTTTATGTGTGAGCACCAAATTTCTTGAAGGTTGAGATAAAGAATCATCAGTATCCCAATTGGATAAAATTTCTGATGATAATTTTGCAACATCTTGAAATACTTCATCAGATCGAGGATACCACTTTTGCGTTGAATGAACATCATTGCTAAAACTGAAACATCCATATTATTTTATAACAAAAATTAAAATGTCTAATTTACAGAAATTAATGTAAAAACTAACTTTTCAACAGACATAGAAGAAAGTAAATAATTAATATTGGACACGAGGTTTTCTAAGCCTTCGCGTCTATCAGAATTGCAAACGCAAAATCGAGTATTTTCACTGTAAGTCAGTGTTGGTTGAGACGATGTTTTCCTGAAAAAGTATTATTAAATGAAGTGTTTGAAAAACTACAAAATATGTTTAATATGAAAATTTTTGAAAACCTAAAGCAAGATGGTGAAGAATGGCTGGTTGGTTTACATACTTTATCAATATTCAACCAGCGTTCATAAATGTTATCTATTTTTTTATCATGCATCTGTTTTATATTTTCAGATTGTATTTTTTCTGGAATTTGAGCGATTGGATTCACAGAATTTTTGGTTTGTAAAGGAGACGACTCTCGGCTCGATTCCATTCCAGGACTATACAGATCAATTTTATTACTTTTGTGAAAAGATTTTAAAACTAAATCTGAACTAATTTTTGGACTAGAATTAGAATCTACATCATCAACTTTTTGACCATCACTAATTGAAGGAAAAGGCACAAATTTTTCTTTCAAAAATTTGTCATAAATAAGTTGCGATTCTTTATTAATCTCAAAATCTTGAATAATCTCTTTAGTTTCCACTTCAGGTTCGCTTTTTTTTTCGACAGAAATCTCGTTCAGTGATTCGATAGAAAAATGGTCAAAATTCAGATTATTTTCATTCGCTACACTTATTTCAGTCTGGTTGTTCTCTGAACTTTTTTTATTCATATCATAACTTACACCGATACAAAATTCGCTATTATCTGCAATATCAGCACCGTGTTTTGGATCATCGACAATCTTAGGTTTTTTATTTTCATCTTGAGAAGTGTTCGAAACACTATCTTGACGCTTGATCTTATCATGACCACTTGAAGAATCTCTGTGTTTTGAACGCGAATGTGAATCGTGCCTTCTCCTGTCTCTATCACGATCATTTCTATCGCGTCTACGATCGTTCCTTCTATAATTATCTGAATATCTGCTTTTGCTAGATCTATTATTTCTGTCATGGCTATGGTGATTAGATTTATATTTATTTCCAAATAATTTTTCATCTTTGAAGGAAAATTTAAACGATGGATCGTCACTGTTGACCATTAAATCAGCCTTTTTAAGAAGTTTTTCTACTTGATGTGGATCTAAATTGAACGTAAAAACCCGATTTGAAATAAATATAACAAATTTTTATATGTAATTAAAAAAATGAGAAATACCCAAAAAGTTTTTTATCGGCGGCATTGCTTTAGTCGGCATCGGTTTCGGTGTGAGACCTTTAACAGGAGCATTACCCGGAACTAATCCGAGCGGGACCCCTAATTTGATCAAAGCTAATTTGCGATCCTCTTCCTTTTTCAATTCCAATATTTCAGTCATTGTAGTCCGACTTTTTTCATATTCAGTCACTGCATTCAAAAATATACTTCAAATTATCATTTAGAACTATCAATAATAATTAATAACTAATTATCATTAATTTATTAGAACCATTATTCTACGAAATTGTTAGAATTAAAAAAAAACATAAATACCTTTTTTATAAATCTTTTTCGGAAGATTTTTAGCTTTTTCAGCACACTCTTCTAAGGGATTGGTTTTAGAAATGGTTGGCATTTTTTTCAGTGCACCTTGGAACTTGTTACCGAATAATACGGGACTCGATAAAACTGAAGAGATATAAAAAATTTCAATCCACGTAATACGTAGTTGGTTTTACCGCAACGAATATTGATAATTACTGGTATTCGGTGGTGGTTTTGAAGAAGTCGGAGAACTGCACGTGTTCGATTGCTTCTTTTGTAAACAAAAAGCTTGCAGCCTCTTTTTAGCTAGTTCACTTCCGAGGACCGAAGATTTAGAAAAATTAAATTTCAACTGTTTCTAAAAAGTAACAAATATCCGATTGAATAATAACGAATGACGAATCTTTTATAATTAAAAAATATATATTTAATGAATTAAATCAGGGGTTGGCAAAATTTAATGTAAAAATTGAGGTTCAGTGGATTAGATATTGAAGATATTCATAATAGTTCTACTTAAATAAAAAAACAAGTTCAAAATTTAAAAATGTTAAATCTGATCTAAAAATAGTTTTAAAAATCAGATCAAAATTTGCCAACACCTGGATTAAACTATAACTAAAGTTCAACTTTAAGCAAAACTTGGCATCAAAACATATTATCAAACATGTGTCGAAACAAAAACAACACACATATCATTAACAATTAGTCCAGAACTAACTTGATCGTCTTCAGAAGGAGTCAGGAGTGGCTCGAAATCTCTGCTATTAATTTTGAAGACATCAGGAGATTGTGAAGCGGAAACAACATTATTGGGAGACTTATCGCGAACCAAGGGCACGTCGCTGGTCCCTGGGGGCCCGTCGTCAGGGACGGGGAGTCTCAGGAGGCCCCGGGGGCGACACCCCGCCCCTGGAACGGGAATGTCGTCCAGATCGAGGTTGAACTCTGAAGCCATCGCGAAGAGGGGCTTACCGCCGGCCGTCAGCGGGCCCCTCCATGACGGATCGGAGAGCGTTGCCCGTTGAGCCGTTGTTGTGCTTGGGTTATTGTGGTGATTTACACCACTGTTTTTTGTGGTGAAAATTACGAAATTGTACCAGGACTTTTTTATAAGGGAACAGGGATGTCGTTTCAGATTTTTCCATAATTTTTAATTTTCAAAAAAAAATTTCATAGCGCTTTTTTAATTTATTCGACTCTTTTCAAAATTATTCGAACCCCAAAAATTTGTTCTCTAAAAAAAGGGTCGACGCTTTTTTAATTTATTCGACTCTTTTCAAAATTATTCGAACCCCAAAAATTTGTTCTCTAAAAATAGGTCGACGCTTTTTAAAATTATTCGACACTTCAAAAATTTCTCATACTATTTCTAAATTTAGGGGGGGGCAACCGCCCTCCCATGTCCCCTCCCAAATGAAGTCCCTGCAAGGGGAATACGTTCCAGAAGAGTTTCGAACCATAATTCTTTTAGTTCCGGTTTTCGGTTACGATTCAACAAAAAAATATATTTATGTTCGGTTTTCGGTTCAGCTCCGAGTTTTCAAAAAAAAATCGTGCACCACTAAAACCGACTTTTCCAGAAATTCCAAAAAATATTTTCTAAAAAAACGACCTTTCAAAAATATTCGATATTCGGATATCGAATATTCAGATATTTGAATATTCGAATGTTTTTGCTGAACCGAAATAAACCGATGTTTTCCTGGTCAAATTCCGGTTGCCATTCCCGCAAAAATTTCAGTTTTTACCGGTTTTCAGTTTTGGTTCTGTTTCGGTTCGAAACCCTGAGTTTAAATGATCCAAATTAATCAACATTTCGAATTTTTTTGCAAATTGTGTTCTATGCTCGGTATTGTGATGATCGTGTCCTTCTCGAAGCACACACAGCAACACCCTAGCAATACCATCAACAAATATTGTATTGTGTTAGTGTTGTAGCGTCGTGTCGCTACTGTCGGTGCCTTTTAGTGTTTTATTCGTAGCGTTATTTACGCAAACGTCCGGAAACCTAAATTTTCACGTATGTTTATCGACGAAATCTAAAATCTGACACTATTTTCATAGTGAATATACAAATATGTATTTTGTATCGTTGTGGCTAATATTGTAGCGTTGTGTCGCAAATATCGGTGTTTATTAATGTTAAGTCGTAGCGTTATTTACACATACGTCTGAAAACCTATATTTTTACGTAAATTTATCGTAACAATCAAATATTCAACATAATTTTTACAGTGAATATACATATATGTAATTTATATCGTTGTGGCTAGTATTGTAGCGTCATTTACGCAAATAATGTATAAAAACCTAAATTTATCAAAAAAAAACCAAAAGTCCAACAGGATTTTCATGGTGAATATTCACATATGTAATTTATACCGTTGTGGCTATCTTTACTGAATGCAGTCTGGCTATGCAAAAAGTGATAATAGCCTCATTGTCAGTATACATATGTATTTCAGAATGTCCATGATCATTCCATTTCGAATTTAAAATCTATAAACAGAAGTCTATAAATTGTACTTCTTGAACATTGTTTGTAAACATAAACATATTCGAAATGTTTCGATTTTTGTCCAAACAAATTTATCTTTATTTATTCAATCACTGTTAGTGACACATGCCTTCGAGTGACTGTTTGATGATCAACATTTCAATACAACTCAACTTTTTTAATACACAAATAACGTATTTATTTACAAATAGAATCGAATACAGCAAAAATCAGACAAAAAAACCTTTATCAAATAAATATCTTACCAAACATGCATATAAGAGCATTAATATCAGGACTTGGGAGCGATTACTTTTTTGAGTTGCTCCGCTCCAGCTCTGCTCCAGAATCAAAGTACTTGCTCCGGCTCCACTCCATGCTCCAATAAAATTTAATCCATTATTAAAAATACTCAAATAATATAACTATATCACTATAAAATGACAAAGAATAGTGTTTAAAGCAATACAATTTAATTATAATTAAAAACTAGATTAATGTCAATTTATTTTTTTCAAAATTTTTAATTATTTTCTTCAATTTTACATTTGAGTTCGGAGTAGTGGAGCATTATTCATTTCCGTGCCCCAGCTCCGCTCCTGCTCCTCTGCTCCAAAGCCCTGGTTAATATCTCTCAATGTTTATTTAATAATTACAGTCTGACACAGCTAGTTGGTTAACAAGAAATGCTCCAAGCTGGGTATGCCGGGCTTCTCTTTGAAGCCCATCGAAGAGCAATGGCTGTTCCAGTCGAACTCGATGGTTATGGGGCTTTTTGTCGTTTCGTGGAATGTTTAGACGACAGAGACCTCAAAAATCCTCACTATTTCCTGTTCTTTGGCTCCAAATCAGATAATAACCAAAGCTGTTGTACAGATTGTGCTGCAGGTGTGGTTCTGTAATAACTTTGTTATCACTCGTAGATCCAATGGGGAAGGCTCCTTTTTTTAACTATTTTTTAATTGAATAAACGTTTTGTCATAAAGGAAATATGTATATGAATGTCCCTCAATATGCCAATTTCTTGAATTTGCCCTTGTATTGTAATATTCATGATTATATATCATAAACAATTGTTCAGATTGATTGAAAAAGTGCAATCATAATTATTTTATTTTGCTTATTTCAAATTCTAGGACAATTTTGAACAATTGTGTAGTTTTATTTTTTATAAAAATACTTTCTTAAAAAAGGTATTTTTATATGATTGATTACACATTTATAGATTACAAATTAAAAATCAATTTGAATAAGAAAATCACAAATTTTCCCACATCAAACTTTATTTCCAAAAAACATTAACATTCAATCTTTTTATAATCACTATATTGTGTATAATACAAGAAAAAAAATAATAATCGATCAAAACTTAATTTTATTATAAAAGTAACATAATTGCTTCATCATTGTCCCATAATAATCTATATTTGCGTTTAGCTGATACAGTAACTGCTGCTAAATGGAAAGACGCACCTAAATATTCGAGATTTATCAAAGTCACTGTTGGGCCTTGTGAAACGTATGTTCGATCTTAAATGAATTTAATCGATCCTGAATCGTGAACACTAAATCTTGAAAATTATTGTATTTTTAGATGGAAAGATAGCGACTGTCCATTCAGAAGTGATCCCCGAGTTAAACTAAAGATCATGCCGACATTAGTGAGGTGGAAAGAACAGCAAAAGATTGAAGGTGTCCATTTTGCAGAAGATCTCGTTGGAAGGATGTTCCAAGGTTATGAAGACTGATTAGTTTTACTAATATTATATGGCAATCGCCACTGCAATTATTTTATGTATTCTCATATTTATTTAATGATTTTATAATTATAAATATACAATTTTATGAAGAATAGTATTTTATTTATATCACTCATTTTGAAAACAACCTTGAATTTAAAAAAAAACTATAAAAAATCGCTAGATGTCGCCTTTTTTGAAAAAGTTTCTAATTATGATTCGAATATTTTTGAACTTCAAACATCTTTTATAACATTCAATAAATTAAAATTAAATCAACTCTTTGTAAAAAAATTTATCATTTTGACAAAAATTATTTGAATAATTAATAATAATGTTTTTGTCTATTTTTTTTGATAACATCTTATCAAATATACCATATACATAGATGCATTTATTATTATTTTTACACAAAAAGCTATTTTTTATCAAGTTAATATACATATGTATTATACTGACATACACACAAATCGATAAATTCAACAGGGAGATGCAAAGTGCATGTGCAGTAAACTGAGCCCCAGAAAACAGCAGCCAGTTATAAACTATTGATCGACCCAATTTATAACTGCGTTAAACACGTCAGAGGACACGGAAATGAAATAAATCTAATCAAAATCCATTTTCAATAATGCATCGTTCGAAAAAGGAAACCCGCTCTTATAATAGTCCGCCATTGTTGCTAACCCAATTCAGCAAATTTGCATTTATTATACATTTCATGAATGTCAAACTTATTATTATTTATTGGTTATATCTTTTTGATTAAGAAGAACATAAGTCCATCATATTTATTTTGAGGAAAATATATATGCACTTTGGTTTTAATAGTTTGCACTTTAAAATTTAATAGTTTGCACTATAAAAATTAATACTTTTTACTTTACGCCCCCCCCTCTCCAAATTTCCATATATTTGGACCATTTCTGCATTTATATTTTCTTTTGTCTGTGATGTTGATATACTCGTATAAAAAAATGGAGGAATTTCTTTGTTTCTTCAAAAAATTTTATTTCAAACTTTGCCCACTGATATGCATTTATCTGTCCAAGTTTGTGTGTAGTGTTGAAGTTTTAAATAAAAAAGTTTAAAATTCTGATTAATTGGATCCCATTCATTAGACCATTTTAACGTACAAAGTATTAAATTTAGAAGTGCAAACTATTAAATTTAAAAGTGCAAACTATTAAATTTTAAAGTGAGAACTATTAAAACCAAAGTGCATAATTGTCATGGGTGCAAATTATTTTTATCAAAGTGAATATGATCAAAACTGAAATGCGATTAATTACCTCCCTTTATTATTTTGTTTTTCTCACAATCAGTATCGATATTTTCATTTTCAGCATTACATTAAATATCAAAAACCGTACTTGTAATTAATTTGTGTGCATTCGAAACGATCACGTTAGCTTGATCAAAGCACACAATTTTCCAAGGATCATTGCCAGCATCATCGTTCGGACGAGTGGCATCATTATGGCATCATCGTGGCGCGAAAATAACACAGTTCGTTATTTTGACCCTACTTTTGATGCTAATTTATTCCGCCGAAAACGTATCTCGGAGCCGCGATTTTATTGAGTTTTTTCGTGAGGCGAAAAACCACACCCGAAAAATTTATTCAAAATGTCTGGCTTCCTAAATTCTGTTTTAAGGCTTCACGGCCATGATTATTGGGCCGACCTTCGGATGAGGTAGACAGCTGCCGGCGTTTGAGTCATCTACTATGTATATATTTTTCTAATTTTTTTCACTAAAATATATGATTATAACGATATTTTCACAAATAATATCCATGCTGTATCTATAGAATGTTTTTTAATAATTGCACAATATGTAATTTACGAGATTATAAAAAAATACTATTATAGAATTAATAGAATCGACGATACTGATTGTATTATATAATAACCCAAAGTTAAGGCAAATCTGACACTAAAGTGAAGTGTTAGTCCCATATATAAATTGACAGGGACGTCATTTGGAAGGGGCAGTTGCCCCCCCCCCCCCTAAAATTTTGGGTACGAATAATTTTGAGAAGTATCGAATAATTTTCGGCCTGTCCCTCCTTAAAAACATCTGAAATAACCTCCCTGATAATAGAGTAGTACTAAATATACTTTATCAAAATTTAAAGTTCTAAAAATCTGCATTTTTTTCTATGAGATGACTAATCATTTGGTCAGTAACCAAAATTATGTATAGCAAGTGACTATTCATTAAAACAATCAGTTAAAAATTGATTTCGTCATGATGACTGATGACAAGCAAGTTCTATTTCAATTTCTGCGAATTACTGATCGTTTAATAACCGTTTTATATAATTTATTTTTTATAAACTTATTGACCGTTCAATTTAGTAAGCGACCACATAAACATTAACCAATGGCAATTGGTCGCATATAATATTATATTTCCTGACCATTTTGATATATTACAGGCGATTAATTAGATTAATCAACTAAAAATATGAATTATCCATTATACTTACCAAATCTTTTTGTAACACTCAAAAATTATAATTATTTTCTCAATCAGATAAAACCTTCACATTATAAATACGATAGACTTCGACTGAAATTCTCAAAACTGCAAACAAAACACACCGCGTACTATTTATATTGCGTTAATTGCTGAAAATATATCGGAATTTTTCCTCTTTCACTTTCAGAATTTTCTCATCCACTCGAAGCCATATCGGATTTCGGGAAATGCGAGACTATAAAAGCCCCACAAGCTTTTCCGAGAGGCGAGCTTCGATCGAGTGGAACTAAATATGTGGCCTAAAATTAAAACACCATTTAAAACAGCGATTCGTTTTTCATATTCAATTTTGGTCGAAAAGAATTCGGAAAGTTATGTATTTAAATAAGATCGGTTTAGGATGAAGTCGTATTTGTTTTTTTTTATTATTTAAAGTAATAAAAATATTTATTGTTCTATTCATATCGTAGAAACTGATCCGTTTGATGAAAACATTCGACAATTACATTCAATGATGATATCGCTGAGAAAAATCACACAAATTTTCCTTTCAACGTTTTCGACAATTCCAAAAATTCCCACCATTGTCAATTTCCAAATAAACCCGACCTGAAAACGAATCAAAAATTCACACGTAACAATAAAAACTCGACTTCACTCTCGATTTTACAAAAAAAAAATCGATATTTCACCGCCGCACAATCGCAAACATCTACAACTGTCGTCTATTATTATTTATGTTTTATAGGGTAGGATTACCTCAATTTGCAGCAATTAATGAAAACATTCCAGACAACATGTCATATTTAATATTAGACCATTATTTAGTTGACCTAGTTAAGATTCGGCAATGTTATCAATTATGGAAAATTTTCAATCCAATCCTATAATTACAGTTGAAAATTTTGTAGTATAAATATCAGATTTTTATATAAAAAATTTGGTTCAATTAAATTTTCATACGATCTGATTCATAACAGCTCAATTTGAAATTTTGAATTAAGTGAATTCCATGAGTTTTTAATTTTTGAATTTTCAAATTTCAAATTGTTCTAAATTCACAAAAAGTATTTCTCAGCACTGATAATAATAACACATAAACTAATATATCAATAGGTTTATAACCGCATAAATTATTTTTCAATAAGTTGTTCTGTTTACGAATTAAATTCATTTTCTTAGAATTTTTGAAGCTCTCTTCGTATATCGCTGAGGGCTGCATACAAAATAGTACCAATTCTGTTAATCGAATTATCTCCAAAACAGTTACTCTTACGAATAAATATTACAGCATTTTTTTGTAGGAAATCTTTTGAGCTACAAATTTGACTTGAAATATTTTTCTGTAAAAGTGACAAGATATTTACAAAAACCCGTTTTCAGTAACCTTTGACTTGACGTAAAATTTTATACTGACCTCTAATCGACAGGCAGGTTTTGCCATTTCATTAAGAACCACACTATCAAGCTTCATACTGAAATCCGCAATTTTTTTCTGATTGTGAGATTAGGCTTTATTTTGTCTTTATTTCTCAGACTATAAAACGAAATTCGGACCAGTCTTCGAAATAAAAAAAATTTACACAAAACATTAAACTAATCTCTTATCAATACCAACTTTTTACATTAAAAATCACAATATCAAGCTTCGTTCCAATATTAAGCTTTCCTGTGGTTTTCTTTCGAATGCGCAATATTTTGTCTCTTTCCTGAACTAAAATATTGTATTGTTATGGGCGATTTGAGCAACTCGAGCGACTCAAATCACCGATATCCAAACCACGCACAAATCTCCAACATAATACAAAATAATTTTTTTTAAATTGAATAAGTAACAAATCAACGAAAACTTTTTGACCCTTCTATCACCTTCATCACAACTATGCCGGTTCAATCCAATTCTAGCCACGCCAGGGCAAACCCCGAAAATCGGATCGACACACAAACGATCGGCGAGGCTTTCGCGCAACAATACGCGGCCACAAAACGCGAAATACACGAGCATACACACACACGAAACGACGACAACCAGTTGCTCGAACGAGGGTCATTGTGTGGGGGACGCACTCCACGCGCGCCAACCGTGCGAAGCGGACGCGTCCCGCGCTTTCGGTAACCAAAATAACAGTCGTTTTTCAAATTTTGAAAGTTGAAAAGTTCGCGCCGCAACAGTGCCAACTTTACCGAATTCGCGTTTGCGATTTCCGCGGATTTTGCGCGTTTCGGAATTCGCAGTTCGATCAAACGTCGGTTTCGGCGGTTTGACCCTTTGGCCTCTCTTTTGCGTGTGCGCGTCGGCATTTACCTGATATATATTTTTTTAATTTTCGAATATTGTGTTTTTCAGAATTGTGTTTTTTTTTGTGTTGTTGCTGCACCGTATAGTGTTTTTATTTTTTGGATTATAAACTGATTCGGAGGAGTGATTTTGTTCGGGTGAGTTTTGAATTTGTTACGTTCTGGTGATTCATAAAATGTGTTTTATGTTTGCATGTGTGAATCATAATCATTGAATAATTTACGTATTGTATAGATAATTTATGTTTCGAAATATGACGTAGTATGCATTGATTAATCTCTCCCTACACGAAAAAAGCTCCACTTTATAAGGTTTCGACCAAATTAGCATTTCATGATTCACGTTTCACACCCACGATTTCTTACTTTGTAAATAAATGAAGTATTAATTATCTCGACCTGAAAGGAGCGTAAACATTATTCGCAGAACACTTTTCAGACATTGCTCTGAATCATACAAAGTTTGACCATACGATGAATAATACATTCCTTTGCGAAACATCACATCCTGTCCATTAAGTATAATACTTACCGATTTTTTTTTGTATAAATCAGAATATCTCGAAATAATTTTAAAATGCGAATGTTTATACATATTATAATTTTTTTTTTTTTCGAATAATTTGGCAGAAACTTTGTACACCTATACATATTTATAGGATTCCGTTTTATTATCCATTCATCCGCTATTTATAATGTTTATTTAATTCGAGGAAAAAATAGTTTTTCCGTGCATGCTTTCACACACTACGTAATTGTAATATGTACTCAGATAACGGTACTTGATGTGGTTTCGCTTTGATGCTCTTTCTCCTCACGCATTCATTGTTTTTATTAAAATTACACCTCATATTCACCAGCCTCATACCACATTTAAAAAACATCAGATCAGGACGTCGGATTTCTCCTTACGACTTGTTCGAATTTCCCGCGCGATTGCTCAAATTCGATACATCGTTGACATCATCAAAAGTTCAAATTCCAAAAATCATCCGATCCATCTATTGATCGAACCATATGCCGCTTAACTTCGACGATTGTTGCGTTTAACCGTCGATGTATGGGTATGGGTTCAAATTTTTTTTAACACGAATAGCATTTTCGCTTGCGGCCTTTTCGACATCTCGTTTTCGAAATGTAGCCCCTGACGGCAAGTCGAGGTTTTTGAACTCGATTTTTCGAATAGGCTTCCAATCGGACCAGTTTTTTTCGTCCATTTTGCTCCGCCGATCCTTCTGGAACGATTCTTCACATAAATATTAACCCTTGTTTCTTATGGTTTTACGTAGCACCGGCTTTGTATTAACGTCCTGAGTAATCAATCATTCTCTTAACGTTCTCGGTATATGAGACGTAATCTGTTTTCGTCTTGATCGTAACGAGTGTACGGAGTGTACTGTTAGCAAAAAATATGAAGCAGGTATATTATTTTTATTCATAAGATTTTGCTAAAGTTCATTTTTTGAATATTATACATCAGAGGATGTAGTATAAAAGATCAGGTAGATTTATTAGGGTAGGGTTATTATATTTATCCAAAAAGAGGACGTGCCCTCTTTGTTTCGATTGAAATAAAGTATCTTCTTTTGACCTTAAAATATGTTCTTTTTTTGTTGATTATTTCAGTCTAGTACAATCTGGAAGATATGACGGTGATTTTTACATAATAGTAATTTGTTAAGAAATGAATCTATACTATTATTAGATATATTTTAGTAAGCAGTAATACCTCTCTATGTTTCGATGTTTTACAATTAGTTCAAATGATTGATAGTGTGATAAAATTTTTTGAATTTTAACGATTTGTTCTCCTTTCGTGGTTTTTAATTGGGGTCTCTAAATAGACATCAAACATAAATAATATAGTACACTAAAATAACATAGCATTAGTATATTCTATCAATTTGATATAATTATTATATTTAATATAAAAATAATATATCTCATTAAAAAAAATAGATTCTTAGAACCAGAAAACACATCTACCTCCCACGATACAATTGTAAAAGTCCTCTTGTATTTTTGTCACATTTGAAACATGACGATGCCGTTTAAATATTTTCGCGCAATGACTTCATCGCTTTTACCGATTTCACACTCTTGTATAATACAATAACCCCTCAACTTCCATCAAAACGCATTTTTCGTACAAAATTTAGTCATGGCCCTTCGACAGAATCAACCCACATGCACCAAAAGCGCTTCTCCCGAATCGGCACGTTATTCAATCGAATCCAATTGTTATAAATTTATAATAAAAAAAACCACAACATTCCGTTCCATACACACGATTGAATCACAGATGCTATCGGGCCATGTACGTTTGCTAAATGAGTCATTTCGCGAACCTTTTGTACCGTTCGAAGACTGCATATTCATAATCATGAAATCATCGAATGTGCGAAAGACGTAACTAGTGTCAAACCGCTCTTTAACCTCGTGTTATGCGAGAATGTGTTGAGATCATGGCGTATTTTATTATATGATCGAAACTGATTGATTTGATTAAAAAGAAGCGGTGGTTCCGTTGGACGAAGGTCGCTTTGTTATTTTCTGGTCTGACATAACACGAACACGTATTGGCTTTTAAGTTAATCGTTTACTTTTAGCTTAACGAAGTTGGTTGTAATTAATTAGTCTGTGAGTGTGTGTATGCTTTTTGAATTATCAATACATGCATTAATTAAAGTTGATCTTGTTTGAAGTGTAAGATATGTTTAGTTTTATTTTGGCGAAAATAGACAATGATGCGGTTAAGTATTTAGATGGAATATGGGTGTGGGAAGTGCTAAAATGGTATTTGTGAGATTGTAAAAGGAAACGAGGAATGTTGAGTGGATGATGGATGTTGGATGGATGAAATTAAGAAAATTTGTGAAAATGAATGAATGTATGTTTTGTGAAATTTGTAGAGTTCGTTTGTTCATTGGGTGATAATTGTTAAGATAAATAAAAATAGATGATGATTGGTGAGATATTTAGCAGCGGATAGCAAAAGATTTTACATATCGATGATTTTATTAATTGAAATGAAACAGAGTAAAATCATCATTTTCATACTAAATTTTTCTGCATCTACTTCTAAATAAATCCACTTTTTCGATCATAAGCAAATCTCATCCAACTTACTCCACATATCTTTTTAATATCATCCATTCAAACTTCCTAGTTTTTTTTTTACATTCTATCAATTTTTATACATCAACCTTCCCATATTAGACCGGCCATCTCCGCTTTAACTACGCGACCCACAATATCCATCACCTCGGTCACACTTCTCGCTCATCCACCGATTTTCACACTTCTTCGAGTGCACCGAATCATCAGCACATCCAACACACCAAAATCCCATCTGAACCAAAAATCTCCCCCATTCCACGAGACACAGCAGAATTCCTCATCGGAAGTCGGCGCTGAGAACGCGTAAACATCCAGCCGAAAAATCCGCCGTATTTCTGGCGATTGTCTAACGTAGTTCGATTCAGCGTGTTCGTTGTAAAATAAAAAGGTTGAAAAAATGGTTTGTTTTTGTATACAACGGCCGGTCGTATTACGAGGAATCGACCCAAATATACGAAAATAGCCTCAGGCCGGGTGTATTGGTATGGTCGCCGCCCGCCACGGTGCTGCACGGGTTAAAACTGTCGTATGCTCGCCAGTGGTGGACCTGGCGTTTCGAATTAAATGGATTTGTAAAATCAGATTCATTTTAGATTGGTTTGATCATAAAATACACTCAAATCTCTTTTTATACGGTTTCGAAATAATATGGTTCGTAAAAAAAATCGATTATTTTTTTCACTGATTTTTTTTTTCATTTTAACAAGGTGTGAAAATTAAAATAAATACGTATATTATGCCACAATGGTAAAATCCGGAGGAAAACTAGAATACAATCATAGTTATTAAATGAAAATTTATGATGTTTTTTGATGATTTCACATCGCGAAATTTTGCCATATTACACATTTTTTGTGAAGTATATTTGGAGGGAAGTTTCATCCATATATACTGATGGAAGTTATCTTCAATTTGTATATGGTCACCATACATTTTTTTACACGGTAAGTCTCCGGAACATATCCTCCGTGTAAAAAGATTTGGGTGTATATTGTATTAAAAGTTTATTAGCCTTTTTTGAAAGTCAATCGTTGAAATTTTTTATTTAAAAAATTCAATATCGATGATTGGATTGTTCAATTTGGAAAATAAATCTTTTTTATTAATTAATCTTCTTCAATCAATGATAATACAAATTTAAAATATTTCAAGTATATTATAGTACACCCAAAACTCTTTTTTTGTTCCAGAGACTGCAGTAAAAAGTGTTTTGGGTGTACTTTTAAAATGATTAATATGCATACAATATTATCATTTCGAAATATAAAATTAGTCATAATGTTAAATTGAAATATGTGTTCCGGAAACATAAAGATCCACCCATGCGTAGTTTTAATGTGGTCCTCGTGAGCCAAATGGAACAAACGTTCCAAATGTCCTATATTGTGGTCATCGTCAATGCATTCACTGATCGATCAATGAAAAACACCAAATGAAATAATTTCACGAATTCCTCATAATGTTACATCCCACATCAATAAAATCTTCATTTTTCTAATTCACAAAAAATATTTAAACCAAACACCATTCGAATCACTGCATCCAGAATAAAACATCGAAACAGACAACAGCACAATAGAAAATATTCTTTAATAAATGACTCGACACTTCGCAGCCCCCCATTTCTCGTTATCATTCGGCCCCCATTATTTTGTCGTCCTTTATGTGTAACAGTGATCGCTTTCAACAGTCAGTCTCCTGAATTTTACGACATCGATTATCCTGTCAATCCTGTCTCGCGAGATTGATCGGAGCTCTCCAGAAAACGGATACGTTTCGGAAAAGAGCGGGAAATTTAACGATGGAGTACGTTTTGTATCAGACGATGCTCTAAAACAGTTCTGTTTTATTATATTTTTTCAGTTTGTGTACCGTGTAAATATCGGGAGATTTGTTCGAAGAATACATTGTTTGGTTGTGTGATTTTCGCCGTTTAACTTTGGGTGTTTGTGTAAATATTGGATGTGTGTTTGGTTAAAGTGAATCTTGTTTTTTTTCGTAATGAAAAAAACTGATGAATGAATTGTGGAAAAAATCTGAAAGCAGTCTATAATACATTTAGCCTAGTTCAATAATAAATCGTTTGCTTATTGTTCGATGTGTATGAATGAATTTTTTTGATCGAAATTTTTATAGGGGCATTAGTATGAGCCGGATTTTTTTTTTCACAGCACATCGATAGTCATTTCTTATGATTACAGTAATTTTTCACTTAAATTTGACCAACAATGGTATTATTATTTAATTTTTTTTCATATACAGATATTCAAATCGATCATGTTACATTCGTTCAAATCATTTCTAATACCAATTCGCATATAATAAAATATTGCTTCCAACGCTTAAACCAATAAATCCAACTGATTGTGAAATATTTCAATTTATACAAAACAAATTGATCCACTGAATAAAATTTGAAACACCTTTCAAATCGAACCGAAACACGCAACATTTCCAACTCATAGAAGAAACACATAAACAAAACCATCATTGATTACAATAACGATTCGGTGCTTGGCTGAGATAATCAATCGATCAAAGAAACGTATATTTTACGAGATCCGTTCGCCTGTAACGGCGGCCATAAAACGTGTAACAATTCAATTGAAAGACGATGAAAACCGTCATGGGGGAAAGGTTTGTTCTTAGCAGGAAGTCGTTTGTGCACCGAAGCTTTCGACCACACATCCTATTCGCTGTATGATGGATTTTTTCCGAAGATAAGATACGTTCGAATCAATTAAAGCTCGGCGATGTTATCGTTAATTTTGTAACAATGAGCTCCGTTGAACTTGAGGACGCTTCTTCTTTGATTATACAAAGTCGTTAACACTCGATTGACATTCATGCGTGAACGGCTCCGACCCGAAATTTCGGTAAAAATAAACGTTTAATAAAAGCTACATAGATTCGATGTGAAAATTATAATTTTCGCGAGTAAAATAGGTCATTTTCCCTAATTAAGTGTGAAGGAAAATATAATTTTTTTTAGTACAAATACTTTTTGTATGTACACATTTTTTTTTTATTACTGTGAAAATTGAAATCTTGTTGTTTGAGGAAAATAAATAGATTAATTTTAATATTTATTCATTTGAAAAAAAAACACTAATTTTTTTAACAACCAAATCATTTAATTATTCAATCTCCAACTATTTTATGACAAATTTTATTAATAAACCCCTGAAAAAGTTTATTTAATAAATCTAGGGATATATAAGGGAATCTTTTATGGTTTGGATCAAAATATTTTCATATGCATAATCTTGTCCCCATATATAAATTATCTACGCACAAGGCCAAGCTTTCATAAGCTTTCCTCTAATTAAAATGTATGTGACATGTCCCGATAGTCACCAGAGGATTATAACCCCCGAAAGACCAGGGATTACCAAGAATTGACCAACGTTTGCAAGTTTCGGGTTCAAATCACTGGTTAAAGTTGAACTCCAGTTGCAACATTTATCAGAGCACAACCTCATATGAGATTCGCCGTCGTTTAATATTTTAAACATTATATGAATAAATATATTCAAAATCATGAATTTTTTTTATTTATGTTAAAATAAATTGCGTTGCTCACGTCCTTGAGTAGTAAAAATGCAAATTTACTTATGTCATTAATCGCATAATTATCGAAAGTTTACCGAAACCTTGAGAATATTTTCCAACAAAAAAAAGCGTACTTTCAACTCAAATTTTTTTTAACAAAAACATCAATTCTCAAACAATTTTTTAATATAATATTCAAAACGAAATCCATATCCATATAAAACCAAATTCGGGCCAATCTTCGACCTAGAAAAATCTATATACATAAAACGATAAAATGATATTCAATTCTTTTTCCACCACATGTCTGCCAAACCACCCACGTGTCGCGTCCTCAGCATCACGACCAATTGTTGGAATCTGAACGCGATGATGTCACTTTTGAGCAACGCTTTTACCTCGGCCCCATGATGTCATCAACGGCCGTTGGCTGTTAACTCTTTTTATTCGTTTCGTTGTGTTTACTGCTTTTTTTTTATTTATTTCGAGAGGCTCGAGTATCAGTCTTGTCTTGTCTGCCGATTTGTTGGTCGTTTGCAGTTTTGCATTTCGCGATTAGTGATTGTTTGTATAGCTTCGTTATCGTATGAAAATACATTGGTTTTTGTTGTATTGAAATCGTACTTCTTGTGATTTGTGAAGCGAAAACGTTGCGCAACGGTAACGCGCATATGTAACGGAATGTGTATCCGCAGGAGGTCTGGTTTGTAATATATTTTCATGAATTTTATTCGATTTCAAGACAGTGGAGTAGACGCTTTAATTAATATGCTTCGCAACGGAAAAGTTAAATCCCGACATCCGTTCGTTTCGACTTTGCAAATTTTTTTTTCTTATTTAGACATAGATCGGCTATGAGAACCGACAAAAAACACGTGTGGAGTCAAAAAAACAACAAATTTTTTATAACATCGAAAAAGTTTCGCCATTCCGAAAAGCAGACGCGATATAACATCTACAATAATAGAACAACGATATTCGTTTAAAATCTAATCTGCGATAGGAAAACGACCCAATTTCAACATTGGGCACTTTCAAACTTACGAATTTTTTCAATCGAAAATTGCACAAGTCGATTACGTCACAAACTTGTTGCCGGTTCCATTACTGATTTTTTCTAAATGATAGTTTACTTTTTTTTCATTCTAAAACATTAAATATTCGTAATAGTTTGTTTATTTACTAAATATTCTATTTCACGAGAAACAGATGGCGCTAATAACGGATATAATGCGATGCGTTCTTCCCGATTTTATTTCGAAAAGACAACGATACATCTCTGCCCAATAAACTGTTAATGAAATACATATTCAGGGTATAATTTTCGGAATTCTTCGGCTCGGAATAAATTAATTTTTATGGGTCAAAGCGCTCGCTGTCAAAATTAGTCGAGTGGAGCTAAGTGCGGTTCATCACGCACGTTTTCCTAATACATATTGCTTCTACACACTAATCCGACTCGAAATTCGTATTTGACACGTCAACTGGATTATTGTAGTTGTAAATAAACTTGACATTCGGTCACTGAACGTGTTAAATGTTCCTATAATATATGAACATCTCTCGTGAGGAGAAAGTGGGTCAAAACAAACGTTTTGCATCGGTTCGTTTTTATCGTTGCACTTTGTCATTTAGACCTTCGTTTCATTTTGAACTCTGTATACTGTATGACAAAGTTTCTATTAATATATACTTTATCCTTATATGTTACATACATTAAACCGCTATGACTAACTAGAAATATTGCACAATATAATGATAATCATCTTCGAACTTGTTGATTCATTTTTGTTTAACCAAGAACATAATTACTAAATGAAATGCGAACGACCACCTACTTTGAGGGTTAAAATCGTTCATCATAGTCACAAAATTCGTTTTGAATAATTGTTAGAATTTTCATGCACGTTCAAATGTGAATTGCGTATCTAATGGTTTGCATCAATCACGTACTTCGAATTTTTGTTAATACATCACTCAAATTTTCAGGTGTTGTTAGGTAGAATGTTGATGTTAGCGTCTGCAAAAACGTGGTTCATCTCCTGAAATAAAATGTCAATAATCCACTTTGGAAAATGCGTAAACGAACCAAAACTATCTATAGATTTTAAATAAACAAATTTGCTTATATAATATCAGTTTATTTTACTATTTTTCATTCTGAAATCTCAATTTTTCGATCAAATATCAAATTCATTCAACAAATTATACCCGATTTCGTCTAATATGCGAGTGCGTGACCGGAAAAAATTTCGGGCATCGATATAACTGTAATATTGCAATTAATCATTCCTTTGACATGCATTATGTGATCCAAAAAAATATACAGGAACAACGAAGCACATTGACCCCACCATATTTGTATCGTATCAAAGCCTGCGAAAAGGATTAACCATTTCGAAATCCAGGTGTATCCGGCTTACGAAGACGTCAATTGAAAACCAAACAGAATCGAACATACGTTACAAAACATATTTCGTATTTAGCTTGGTAAAAATTCAAATTTTCCGTATTCGATAAAATCGTCAATGTTGAATGTATGTCAATTCAAAATTAAAAGGGCGTTTCCGCGATATCGTATTACAAATTGTTTGCAAAGCGAACGCTGGTTCTGAAAATTTGATGCGAAGACGATTCAAATTTTGAAAAAATATAAAAAAATAGCGCGCTCGTTCGGGCGTATCGTTTTTTCACACTTTCCTAACCAAGGAAATCCGTCTTCCCATTAAAACGTCATCATGTCGGCTTCTAAACGCGATCATCATGCAATAGAGACGGTCCACTCTTTTATTGTCATCGTCGTCTGTAGTTGGAATTAAAGAATTGTCGAATGACAGCGACTTCGCCCACTTGTATTAAAAAATATCGTTGTGCGAGCGAATTGTCCCTCTGGGCTGATGACCCAGTTCCGATCGTCGATTTATATATTGAATTGTGTCATTTACTTCATCATAAGTCATCATATGTGAATGTTTTCTGTAGAAAAAGATATTTTTGATACAAAAGAAGTTTGAATATTTTTATATGTTCAAAAAGAAAAACGGATGTTAATTTTAATGTTAATGTTAATGTTAATTTTGGAAAATATCATTAAGACCGTTGATCATTGTATTTTTCGATGGTTGAATTTGATTTCTAAAAGAGTTAATTTAAAGTTTAAAAGATTTAATTTGAAGTGTAAAACCTGTATATACCTATATATTAGTTTATCTATTGACCGAATCATTTATCACTCAACTTCATATATCAATCTGCGTATTTTCATGGCAGTCCAAATTTAATTTTAATTTACCGGTTTTCTGGTAACTTACCGAAAAGTTTAATTTAGTAAAAAAAAAAACGGGAAAAAACGAGCGTAGTTTATACTTGTAGGGCGGTTATGTTTGTCAATTCTTGCAAATTATTTTTACAAATAATGTATATCATGTAAATACACATGTTAACTGTTTGGACGGTAAAAGTTGCTACTGTACAACATGTAAAAGCGAAACTCATTAAAATATGGTTAAAAACTGATAAACATAACCTCCAAACTACGCGCGAACTTCGTTAAGAATCTTAATTTAAGCACTCATATTGCATTTTTATTTATGTTTAAATCCAAATTTGTTCAAAAGTGTGAAAAAAATAAAATGTAAATTGTAAATTACTGAGCTACCATTCGGATTGTTTACCGGTAATTTTAGTATGGTAATGGTATGTAATTGGTAGTATGTTTTGATATGCATAAATATTTTTTTAATTACACAATTACAACATTTTCTCATACAGATACAGAATCCAAAGTCAAATTGAAAAAAAATATTGATTAATAATACGATTTTCATCACTTGAACTTGAACGATCAATTCACCATTAAAAACGTTATCTCGACCTTTAGCACTTTAAGGTCGCCGATTTTTGCAACCGTCTTGTCAAATTGATTGACTGTTGTTTTGCTCATTTAGATAATGTTATATGAAATATTTTGCCGTTTCGTTTATTGCTTATTTATTCAGTACGTCTCGATCTCTATGTATTCCAGTACTGCTTCTCATTACTCGTTGTGGTTAAGTGCTCAATTTCGAAACATTTTCGCGGGGTTTTCTATTTTTTTATAGTTTAATTTATTTTATTTTTTGTAAGAAATGATTTTTTGAAAAATAGTATTTTTTTTATTTCGATTGTTTTGCAAATTGATAATGAATATTTTTGTATTGAAATATAATAGTTTTTGAAAATTTTATATTTAAAGAATTGAAATGCGGTCATAATTGTAGATAATTAATTTATTGACATTATGTTATGTTGGCATACTTTATGATGTATTGTATTTTTAGCATTGAAATAATATTAATTTATAAAAAATTAATTATGTATGTTACTCTTCAAATAAGTCATTGTCGGATTCCATCACTGAACAGTTATTTTCCTATCCTGTTTGCAAAACAGCGTAAAAACACCCGAATTAATTCTCATCAAAGGGGCGTTCCATGTTTTAATTGCAGTCTAAAATTACGCAAATATTTGTATTCCTAATACACGAATCATCCCGCATCTTGAACCCTTCGTTCCTCAAATTGAAATCCATCCCCGTGTAAAACCCTTGTTTTATTAGGGCTAGAAGGTTCGAAACTTTGGACGTTTTGACAATCTTGCGAACAATCGCATAAGAAACCGTTGATAAAATCCGATCACGTATAACTTTGATCTGAATCCATAATTTTATCGGTTGAACCTTTGAACTTCTTGCTTAGGGCACATAACCATATTGTGTGTATAGAATGCATTTTTTTGGTAAATAATTTGAAGTAATTTGTCCGTCTGAATATTTGAAATTCGATTCGTTTTAATGTC
Source organism: Hydropsyche tenuis (assembly GCA_009617725.1). Lineage (NCBI taxonomy): Eukaryota > Metazoa > Arthropoda > Insecta > Trichoptera > Hydropsychidae > Hydropsyche > Hydropsyche tenuis. The sequence goes on along the minus strand of VTON01000150.1, from coordinate 99,124 downwards.
CCGTTAAAGGTTAATTTATATGCGACCTTCATTTAAGCTTTTTCGCTACACACCCACATGATTTGCTAATTAATTCTGGTTACTCGTTTTTATTCGGAAATTGTGCTAAATCGGATTTTTTCCGAATTAAACTTACAATTAGCTGATTATAATTACTGAATTTGAATAATTTGAGTATACAGAGCAATCATTTACACTTACTTTTATTTATTGATTTAAAAAAAATGAAAGATGTTTTTTAATGTACAAAAATTTATTTATTATTTAATCAAATGACAAATTTCATGAATTTATTATGGATAAATGGAAAAATCAATTATTCAAAAATAAATCATAATTCCTTCCCAGTCCTTCAGAATTATCAATCGACCCATTATTGTAATGCCAATGAAGATCATTATCTTCGTTATAAATAGGAGTTGATTGCCGACAATGATGACAATGTCTACAAAATCCACGATATGAAACTATTTCTTGATTTGTGCCTCTGTTTTCGTTATTTCGAACTTTCAAGTGTTTTCTTTTGGGATGTGTTTTGAATGTTTTTATTAGTATTGGGATTTTCGATGGTCTTGAATCTTGATTTTTTGATTGATTTTGATTATTTGTCGGTGGCTCAATTTTGATAATTGCTCGGGTATTTGATAGGCTTGAAGTAGTTTCTTCGGGTAGAAATTGATTTTCAATATTCGACGATGGTTCTATTATGATGATTGGTTGTGAATTTAGTAGACTTGTAGAAGCTTCTTGTGATAGAAATATATTGCATTTTATGTTCGTTTTATTTCGAGCTGATAGAGGCCATATTGACCGAAGTGACAATGATTTCACACAATCTGGTACCATTTCCGTTATGTTATTAATGATTCTGTTCGTCTTGGATGACATTGTGTTCGTATTGTCGTTGAATTTGAGAGCCAAAGCAGCTATTGAATTGCAAAAATTTTTCTTGCGTCGTTTTCGAAACAACACCTTTGCCGTCCGTCGTTCATTTATTCTTATTATAGAAAATTTCAAATTTGAACTAACCAATTTTTTAATTAAAAAACGTTTGTACTGGATTTTTATATGAATATAAATCAAGTAACAATTTTGTAACATTTCATCACCTAATAAACTTGAAGATTCTTTCAACTTCTTATAACATTATAGCGTCAAAAGGGTCAATACTTGAAAGAAAATCTCAAGAGCTCTTCAAACGAGAGTTTCAAGTGCCAATAGATCGAAATTTAAAACGATTCTAAACCGTCTTAAACGAAATTCAATTTGTAAAATATCAATTTTCGGGACCGTTATAAAATATAAATTCTTCGATATACTTACTCTAGGAACTTTTCTAGTACTCCAATATCCTTTTCAGAGTATGAAATAACATTTCTCCCCTAAGCATCGTGATCGTGTGCCATCTCGAAGCATTTCTCTTATGAATATTTTATGCGAGGGTCTTCCATAGTTTATGAGCGCATCCAAAACAGTTACACGAAGGGAAGTGTAGGACATTATGTTAATTCACTTCAAAGTTGCATCTAAAAGTGACAAAATAGTCGAGATTCGTCCCCGGTTATTTCTCGGTTCAAATTTGTATTTTTTTTCTACGACAAATGCATTCCAGGATTGAAATAGTAGTCGTAATTCTTCGGGGCTCTTAGACGATGAGAATTTTAATCGAATCGAAAAAGAAGTTAAATCTTGAATTAGAATATTTCAAGAAATGCTCCGATGGCGATGGACGACACTCGACAGTTCTACTTTGTTTCACATTTATAAAATTACTTCATGCATTTTCAATCGTTTTTTGAATATTTCATCTTTATTTTACACTTAACTGATTCGTGCCTTAATTACATATTTTTAATAGCTTCAGCCTAAATAACTTCGCCCATAAATTCATAGAACAGGTGTGTCCACAAGAGTACTGATCGAATAATAATTCCATGAAAATATTCGGTAACCATCGATCGATCGTGTGCCCCAAAAGGCGTGTTTCGGTTTTGATTTTGATGGATCACACTCGCCATTAATCTCTTTTAATATGGTGGTCATGTTCCATAGATAATTCGAGGACGCAGTTTCAATATAACGACCTGGTCAGTTAACAATTTCTAAATACGAAAATTTCTTTATGATAAAGTCGTTATTTACAACATATAATTATAACGAATAAACGGAAACGGTAGATTCTATCGTCCAGCACATTTCAACAATAAACTTTGGAACAACCTGTCTCGTATTGTTATGTGGTCTCCAATGTACTTATGGAGGCCACACCTATTGTTGTGCTTCGTTTTCTACCTGGTGGTCAGTTCGCATTTTCACACACACGCGTGTTAATTTTTTTCTACATACATTTTTTTTATATTAAATTAAAAACGTCAGAACCATTCGACGCTGATGAGAGTTCAGTTGGATTCGTTGGACGTGATGTAGCATAATTAAGGTACGAAATATTGTGATGATTATTTAGTCACGCTACATGTGTGTATTCTGTATTAAATTTCGAGCATTTTGTATCATTCGATTTTCTGTGCTTTCTTAAAAAGTTCAACGAACCGTCGATTTTTTATTACCAGTTCTTCGCGAGGAACTTATGTAAGTTGTAAGTGAACACTGTTCGTGTCTTCTTTTACTTTTTCGGACCACCATTTATGTCCGATTCAATTATTGCATCTAAAGAGTATTTCTTGCTTATGAAATCCGAATTTTTCATGAAACATCATCATGATTCATTACATCGTTATTACTTATATCATTTTTACGCAATTTCCAAATCTTCTTTCAAACTCAGCCATTATCTCGAACGTCTTTGTAACCGAACTGTTCTCGTTAGAGCCTCGCAACGCCATTCTTTCAAGTCACGATCTTCTTCTCATAACCAAACCAAATATTAGTATTGAATCCAAACACGATCTAACGGGCCATTCGTCCATGACATAATAAACACTATCAGTTCCATGTCCAGATTGGTATCGAGTGGCGCTTCCATATACGCGTTATCCATGCATCGAAATCCGCCGGAATTGTTGGTTCGGAATTTTAAAGAATTTTTTTCGATGCCGAAAACGCCGACAAAGCATATGTCGATGTTTATGGCTTGCTTTGGCGGCGCTTTTTGGGCGTTCGTTGACTTTCACCTTTCGAAATTGCTTAAATGAAATGATTTTTTCGAATTGTATAATAGGTAAATGCTTGAAAATGATCATGAGAGTCACTTGTCGGATTCGTATGAAGATGTTTGGAAAATGGTGTTTATTTTGACCATTTCGCGTTTTGGAAGATTGGTGTGGAAACGAAACGGAAAGTAGTGTTTGTGTTCAGTTGCGTGTCGAAAAAAATAATTCGCATAGCATTATAATACAAAGTTTGTATAAGCGTAAGTTTGAGGTTCATTGATTTTTCATTCGTATTGATTTTCTAATGTTTTGCTCTAGTGAACCGCCATAGTGAGAAACTAGCTTTATATCTGAACGATAACGTCAAATTAAGTTCGAAAAATATTCTTATTTTATCCGAAACGTATCACATATCCTAAAATATTATTAATAATACAATTTACAACGATTTACCATTATAAAAATATATTTTATATACTTATAATATATCCATTACATATTTATGATTCTCTAACAATAAGTACATACATACATTGAAAAAAATTTGATGAATTTATATAAAACTTTGATCAAATCCAAAATTTTTTGATTCAAATATGTTTTTTTTTATTAAAACAACAATCTTATACGATTTAAAAAAATGCTATGAAATGATATCAAAATCATAAAAACCCAAATATCAAAACGCTCCCCACAGATAATATAATAATTTCACATACGAATCCACCATGATGTCATTAGCATGGTACAAACGTTGCGTGTAAACAAAAAACTTTTGTTCGGTTAAAATATTACAATGACGACCGGTTAACTGACATCAGCTGAAAAAATTCGTAACGAAAAACTGACATATTTATGCGCCCGTAATAGACATATCCGGCAAAATGTCGCACTAAAAAAATTACACGTTTATCAACAATGTTTTTAATGACGGTGGGCGGCCGAAATTCGGCAATATTCTATGAAAGTGATGATTTAATGTTTAATGGAGTCATCGAATTGACCCCTCGGGCTGTTAATGGTGTGCAGATCTCGCCAATCGATGTTTAAGATGATTGAAAGTGCCGAAATTAAATAAGATGTATGCCAAGTATAATCTGTCATATTAGATAAAAAGTTTGAAAGTTCTGGAAATATTATCTTGTCATAATTTATCGCAAATTATTATTAAGATTCACCTAAACATTATTTATGTTATTTGCCATCGTTAAATTATATTACCTATAATATTTTGGCATATTATGTATTTTATGGTCTCGATACGGTTCTATACATTATTGGTTTTGCTATAATGCAGGATGGCGTTCATTTTTGAATTTCTATTCAACCAAGAAGGGTAAAATATACCCCAAAATTCACACACGGAACAAATTTATAGCGCGTGGTTTACCCCCCCAAATCCTCAGTGACAAATGGTCTTGTTAATTTATTAATATTTGTAGTGAAAAGATTTTTTTTACTCCTGTCATTGTCAAATGAAACCCGATATATAACTGTCATTTTATACGCGGATTTAATTTTTTTCGAGCGGCGTTCGTCTATGATAGATTATATTCGGTTATTTTTCCTGTATCCTTTTTAAAATTTTATATCTATCGCATATGTTACTTATTTTAATATATATGGAGCAATTAAATGTATCTAATAAATAAAATTTACATATGAAAACAGTTTTCACTGTAATATGATATAAAAATATTTAATTTCGGATTCTATTTACGCTCTGTTGAGCACAATCTGGTGGATAGATATCAATATCATTTTATATTTGTTCAATTTTTTTTAATTCTATAACATTAAAGCGTAACGAATATATTTAAAACTTATTTTCATACAAACTCCAAAATTATATTTAACACTTAACTACTAGATTATTAACGAGCTCGTGGGAATGGACCAAAAGTACTTTTTAATTGACCCATCAGATTAGTTTAAACGCCTTTATATGCGGTCCTTCTGTTTTTTTAATTTTAAAATACGGTTGTTATTATGAAACAAAGCAATTACACAATACGAAAAATGAATAATTAATAAAAAAACGAAAATTATTTTCGTCTGGTTTAATATCCTTTGATAAATAAAACTATTTTGAGCTGTTAGTCATTGAAATTAAAATGTTATTTTACTTTTCAATAATAGTTTATATGTCTATTTTTCTTTGTTCTGGTTTTGCTCAGAATAATCATTTGAAATAATTTTCAAGGAAAAACCTTTATATAAAACAAAAATTCTGACTTGTATAACAGTGACGAGAAAAAAAGGATTATTCATTTGCGAACATGAATTTGCTCATAAATACTTTCACGTCCTTATAAAATCTGACGAGAATCATCAATGCGGATCGGTATCGAAATTTCATGTCACCAATCAATCATCATAAATATTATAATGAATAATACCCCAACAAAACTATATATAGACTGTAATAATTATCACAAGCTTTAAAAAAATTCACATTCCACTTTCCAAATCCACCTTTCAAAAATGGGGTGCATGAATCGCTTTTGTTTGCTGCAAACCTTCGCTGTTTGCTCACCACTCCCGATGCATGTCTGGAGAGCTGATGATGCGAAAACACAATATGAACCCCGGTCTTTGATCCTTGAAGGAACAAAAATGAAAAAACAGGAAATTACTACTCGAACGAACCGTTTCTCGTCTGTGAGTCATCTCTTCGTTTTCCTCATACGAACCGAACGAGCGGAAAAGTCATTACTTTTCAATATATGTCAGTACTTGTGTGGTTCGAAATTGAAATAATAAAGCGATCAATGCCAATACGATTTATTTTTCTTAAGTCATTTCGATTTATACCATTTTATTTAACCGAAATCGAAGAGTGCAAACATTGCAGCAATGACTCATTTCGGATGTCGTCACCCGAAATATTTGAAGTGATTCGTAAGCCTTCGATATTTTCTTATATCTAATAGCTTACGGATATTTAAATTCAGCTTTCGTTCGATAGGAATTCAAGTATTTTCGTGGGAACGTGCCGTTTGTGCAATAATTGAATTGTCGTGTATCGTAAATCGCTTGCATGTAACGTAGGGGAAAAGTTATGATGCAATTACCATATGCATAATTAACGCACGTGTACGAAAAACGTATCTAAACACGTTTTATTTCGGTCGAAATAATCAACGATTTCAAAATACAGTTCATAGAGATACGAGAGCAATCGGAGCGCATTTTAATATTCACGTGGATGGGCAAAAACGCAAAAAGGGAGCGGAACAAACGTCTACGACGTAGAACCTCCGCATAAACCTAGTACTTTGGGGAGTTTAAAAAAATAATGTAGACGCCTCGTTGGGTAAGCGAGTACGTTGTCCTCGTCGCAATAACTCTACGCAAAGCTCGGGTACTTGGGTACTTTTGGTACCTAGGTATATGAGTGAATCGATTTCTTGCACACTCTCGTGTCTTCTCTTCTGCTTGATCTAAACGAAAAGGAACGTATAAATTTGAAAGGGATAGTGCAAGTACTATGTAGGGTGTGTGCTTTATGTCGGTTTTGGTACATATTTTTTTGGTGGCAGATACGCAGGTGTATTATTTTTATATTAGTCTGTAATATATAAACTTTATTCTATATTTGTTATTATATGAGATGATGAAACATGAAAAACTTTATGAACATAAAAGTTAATTTCGAAAAAAATTAATTAAGTTAATATGGATGTCCTCTTTTGTATGTTTATAACAAAGTCAACACAGTATAATATCTTCATGAAATAAACAAAAGACATTTCGCTGTAAAATTTTATATTTTTGCTTGCATTCGATGATTTGTTTATGAATTTGAACAAATTCGAGTAATTATATAGTGGAGAATAGTATCTATAGTACATATAATATTATAAATAGCAATAAAGTGCATATTTAGTTTTTAAGTTCAAAATTTTGACGACATATTGTCGGATTACGAGCATAAATATAATAGTAAGTGATGTAGAAATACTTCACTTTTAAATACAACAGATATGCATATTGACTTTAATCTAGGCTTAATTAATTTGTTTTAAAAATTGACGTTTACCCCACTTTCATATATAATGAAAACGATACAGAAATTCATAATTATCATACCAAGAAATCAAATTTTAATCATAACACGTCCGAAAGGGGATGCAAACCTGAATTCGAATCTAACAAGTTTAACGACCCTCCAGTACCGAATACCGATCCCCTGCGTGTTTCTCTACGATAAATGTTTACGAATCTCTTCTTTACATCCATTGTATCTACTCCAAATTATTAATTTCGTACATCCGTTTCTAGATGAGCCAATTTTAATCTCAATCGCGACGTGGCGAGGCTTAAGGCGCCTCGGGGCTCAATTGAATCGAAACGATTGAATTATGTTAATTTCTGGTGCTTTTTTCGGATATCGTGACTGCTTTGTTGAACAAATCGAATTATGACGGAAGAATGGGACGTTTCTGAATGTTATTTTTCTTTTTTGGGAATTTTTTCTTTCATTATTTCTTTTGACATTTGAGTCGTGATCGGTGCGTTTCCTATGTAACTATAGAGACGATTTGAATACAAAGAATATTCATGGTGTGCATGGATGCTATTATTATGCATATACGGGGGTTTCTTTCGTATAATATTTTTCTTTTATTATTTTTATTACAGGTTGATCGAAAGTGCTAATTTTTATATTTTAATATTTCGTCTATAACATATTGAATTGAACATTTAAAATCTTAAACATTATTCTTGGTTTTTTATTAATTAAAAAAAATTGAACAAAATTTTTACTTTGTATGCACTTTTGTTGTTCAAGATTATAAAAAAGTTTTAAAAAACTCAAATTCACTTTTTATGTGGTAATCAAAATATTTAATGCAGCATGAAAAATGCATTTCTCGGACTTAATTAATTTTCCCCTTTACTCAGGCACCGTCATCAAACTTTCATACAATTTTTAATATCATTATGATTTATGTATTAATATTTATTTTTTTGTTGCAGATCAAATTGGATTTAAAATTCAAAACCTGAATCGAATAAAAAACGGTGAGCTACATTAAAATTAATTTATAGATTTTAATTTTCATATTATTTATAAAACGTGTATTAAATCTCTGCAACCGCCATTTTCGTATACAAAAGCAGAAACGATATCCTTTTATGGCGTACATAAAAACGATTTTTCTTTCTATGAAACTTTTACTTTTTTAAATTAGGATTTATGATATGTTTACTGTGGTAAATCACTTTTAAAAATAATAATCTTTTTGATAGATTCATAAAATAAATGTGAAAAATTTATTTTTCATTTAGAAAACTACTCATACGCTTTTTCTGCGAAAAGAAAATCGCACTAGATCGCGGAAAATTTAATTTGCTCCACATTCAACAGCCTTCACTGTCGTCTCCGAGGCGAGGGTGGCACGAGGAGTCACCAGCTCTCACCATCGGCTAAAATTAGACGATAACGACGAAGATCGATGGCCCCGTGACCCATCATCGGCCCCTTCATAAACTTTACAGCTCTCCCGCCATATTGGGGATCGTCTTCGTCATGCGATCGTGCTCATTTTTCTTCTTTTTTTTTTTTTTGATATTCGGGTGTTGTCATTTTGAAATTTTTGATGTGTCGCGTCTGGCGTATTGTTGAGAATTTTTATTTATTTTCTATATAATACTGTCTGACGTTTTCTTTATGTAATTTAAAATTTTGTTCTTCTTTGTTTATTTTTTCAACTGATTTTGAGGTAGTTTTTGAATAATTTGGTTTATAAATATCATTTTGAAAGTAAGCGAATTTGTAAATTTGGATGAAAAAGTGATATTTTTAAGTGCAATTAAATCTAATAGTCAAAATAATGAATATTTTTTTAGTTAAAAGTTTTTCTTACTATCTAATCTGTAATTAGAAGAATTTTTAACTTTTCCGTTAAAATTTGAGTTTTTCTAAATATAAACATTCATTTTCTAAATGTACTTGAATAATGTTCCTTTTTTTTTTATAACGTGAAGCCATATTAGTTGATTTTATACTTCGATATACGCATTGAAGGTTTTACATACATATAACCTTCTACGACTAGATTCTTCTATCTCATTTGTTGAGTTTAGAACAAAAATTTCTAATAAAACATACCGAAATTTCATACATATCTGTTTAAAAACTACAAATTTTCATTCAAAAAATTAAAATTAAACACGCTGACTAATTTACTATAATAGTAATAGATTCGAACTGTAAAACGTCCGACTGCAGGAATTCAAAGTGAAAAGTTGGAACGGGGTCTTCTAAGCTTTTAAGATTATTTTCGGACATATAATAATTTTCATTTTATTTTCGTCGGTCGGATGGCAGTTTTAGTGAAAACCAACATCGAGACTTTCCGTATGCTTTTTTCCGTTTTATTTTAACCGACGAAAAATACGAAATCTTTTGAAAAATGTCGCTCGGACGCGTACAGTTAGCATAAACATTCTGACAGTGTTTATGTGTCAGATTTGATACATTTTTGGAACGCGTTCATTTTTTTTTTTTTCGAATAAAGAGTTTGTAGTCAAATGAGCCAATATTTTTGAAATATATCTGATTAATGAAATGGTTGTAGTATTGTCTGATTTTTTTAATAAAATACTATTTTGTTAATCGTACATATATTTCGCATATAAAATTTAGATATTCGGTTCAGAGTACCTAACTTTTTTCGTATTGTGAGAAAATGGCCATCTGTTCTGAAATGCTAAAGTGCATTTTTCTATTTACTCAGATGCCTAGAGCTATATGCAAATGTTCGAAATTTTCTATTGAAGTTTTGAAAAGCGGATTTGTACTTTGACTAAAAATTCTGATTTAATTTAATATTTGACTTGCATAAACGTACATTAAAAAAAAATCATAAATATTCAATGTTCACCAGTCGAGTATTAATATTAAAAAACGTGTTCAATCTCGAATACGTACTGAAAACATCGACTCAATCAATTTGTGTCATTAATGAATTCGTATCGGCACTTATATCACGTTTATAAATAGAATTAACATCATTTTTTTTTTAATTTGAAAACATATGTGCTCTTATCGACAAACATTCACATCTGAATATAACATTATTAAACGATAATAAAACGTTATTTTTTTCCTTATTAAAGTCTATAAAAATTTAATTAATTTATTATTTTTTGTAACCAATTTATTTTCATTCATTTTATGGTTTTGACTTGTGGAAAATATCCAAGTTATGTGAATAATGGCGCTATCATTAGTTAGACATGATCATTTAAATCGGTTTAAATCCATTTGAGTAGGAATAATTTTGGTATAGAAAAAAATTATTTAAGAAAAAAATACAAATTGAAAAATTAATATCAATATGTTCGTGTTTACGCTTACCATTGAACTTAACCTTTAGAACTTTTAGAACATTTTTTTACATTTTTTTAAATCAAATTTCGTTTCTACCATACAAATTATCGCGCACATAATAAACTACGCAGTCATAAAAAAAAGTCAAGATATATAAAAAAACTACCTTTTACGACTTCCGCACATCCAGTACATAAACATAATGACCCTTTGTTTCGACAAAATTCACATGGCACTTTCGACACCCCTATGCCTTGTGGCCATATCGATCCTGTCGTAATCGTAAAAACGGTCAACGCAAGCACCATGCAATAACCGAAGAAACTCGAAATAATGAAGGAAATCCCATACGAATATAAACTTATGAATCTGATGGCCTTCGTTGGAAGCGAATCGATGGTAATGCGATTTTGAGATGGTGCGAAATCAGGGTGACTTCTATCTCGGAGGGATGGATTAAATTGCGTAGTTTGTACGGTTTGAATGGTTGTTTTGTGATGGAATTGATTTTTTTGTATTTAGATGGTGTTGTAATTGTTTTCAGATGATATAAATGTATTTTTGTATTCCAATTTATCTGTTTTGTCTTCGTAAATGCATATAAGGGTAGTCCTGTGTTTGGAATTGAATATTTCTGTTGGAAATGTTTTCAATGGAAGTCGTATGAAAAACTTGTGTATTGTTTCGCATATAACGGTTTTTTTTCTATTATATGTTTTTGATGGGACGTTATAGGTATGTGTAAGAACAATATTCACTTTGTCGTCAATTGAAGAGGTTAACAATTGAAGCACCTTTTAAAGGAGAAGCAAAAAAATATATAGGAAATATGATATGATGAAAATGCAGTTGAACATGGCGAATCAATAATGTATTTTCTTTAGTTTAAATCAATTTTTTAATATAACTAATAACATTGATTTATTATGATCTAAAGAACTTAATGGAAAAATTAAAAAAAATATATACAGTGGGAAAATCTTCAGCATGAAACTGAAGGGACCGAAATATGTTAATAGAACTTCATATTTCATATTCAGTATTTTTTCAGGATCGTAGTATTATTTTTTATTAACTGATTTTTTATATTAAGCATTTTCGTGTTATTTCAACTTATTTAAAATTTCACATGTGTTTCTGTAATCGCGTTTTCCATGAAAAACGCAAAAAATCTGCGTCTTTGTGAAATTTAACGTACTCCGTTGGTAAGTTTTCTCCATTTGTTGGCGCTTTAAAAAAAAATAAACGTTTAACGTCATTTGCCAAATATGACAGTCGCCAAATTGACAGTTGTCAAATTTCACAAAAAACGCAAGATTTTTTTGCTTTTTTCTTGGAAAACACGATTACAAAAACATTACGGAACACATATACACTTAAAAAATTCATCCATTTTATCGAAATTTTCAAAACTCACCAACCCTAACATCCCCAAACGACATTCACTATTGCATCGCCAGAGTATTTGTCTTTCGAGCCTCCATCGAGGGCTGTTTTAATTCGGAGCGTAGAAAGTGGGCTTGTCCCTGCTGTTAATTGGATCAGGTCACGCACCTTAGATACACCCCGAGGCCACGATGGTCACCCCAGTCGGGGTATCGGGTTTTGGCAACGGCCACCCCCCCATAATTTTCCATTAGCGGGGAAAAGCGGTCGGGAAATTCGGCCGGGCACGTATTTTTTATTCAGCACTGTTTAAATCTTTGTGTATCGAATACGTTTATTACGAAAATCCGTCTTGATTGTTATCACGTGTTTTTATTACGTATATAAATTATCATGTTGAGTATGAGGTTTAATTAAAAAAATCATTAACAAGATTAGATGAGTTTTTGTAAATTATTTTAGTATTTTTAATTCAATTTTTGTAAAACTTTTTCTACGAGTATCTATTATAATATCAATAACAATACGATATATTAATTCAATAACTCAATTGATGTGCTTCTATGTATTATATTTCTAGGAAAAAGTAACACGAATATGAACCATCAATGTTTTCGTTCATGCAAATTTTCAGTAGTTCTGAAGAAAATCGTTTGTAATTTTCGTACTACGTCATCATGGCGTGGTAGTACGTAGTACAAAAATAGGATTTTCGTGACTTTTCCACTTGAACTCGATTATTATAATGAATGTGATTTATAATATATTATAGAATGCTTCTATATTTAGGCTATGATCTCATCCGTCAGCATATCCGCAAATTTCGTATGTGCTTTCGAATTTTTTTTTAATTATATAGCATGATTCAATTAAATGATTTGCAAAAATTTTCGCGAATTATTCAACGTAACATACCGCAAAAATATTTCGTCTATCATCTGTAATAAGTGATCCAAAACATCTGATAACCTTTCGCTGTAAATTAAAAATAATAAGAATTGAATCATAGGCTAAAATTAAATGTTTTCTAGTTTTCAAATATTCATCATCTTTATATGACGTCATTGTAACATTCAAACTTTTTTTATTGAAACGTAACTGTACTAACAACTAAACGAACATCTTCGCAAATGGTTTTATACCGATTAAGCTCGATCGGGTTTCTTATCCATTAACTAAACGTTCCTCGCATCGCTTATTGTTAGCTTCATCAATCAACACGTTGAATCATTGACAATCCTTTCCTCATGATACAGAATTTTCTGCAGAATTATTATATAATTCACGTAACGTTTTCTCTGAATAGCCATAGTCCCGTAATGACATCATCGTATCGCACATCTGATTTAATAAAATCCGTAGGATGGTCAGCGGTGTCCATATCTAAAGTGGCACAAGGACACAATGCGTTGTCTTACTTTGTCCCACCGGAATAATTATGTCTTAATAGATTGATGATGGTTTTCGGTAGACATCGCCAATTGTCATCAGGGCTTTCGACTGTCGCGAATTGGATAACGTTTCCGATTTGAGAATCTCTGTTTAAAAACAGCCATAATCGTGAATATCCGTTAATCTCGGTATCCAATAGGTCATCATTGAAGATGATGATATCCATAATCATCATTTATAATCTGCTAGTTAAACTTTTTCGATTTTGTTTCAACTTTTTGATCACATTCGTCAATCAGCTTATTCAGACTTTCCTATGATGAATTTTGCAAATCTTTTGATGCTATTTTTGTATTTTGTGTTTCATACTGCTATTGCTATTTCAATCTTTTGATATCTAAGACAATCTGGTATCAATTTCAAGCAATGATCGAAGCAATATTTTTAGATGTCGTTACTCAAATTATAACACGTTCGAATCGAACAAAAAACAACGTAGAAATCGCATATGTAAAACAACCATCGACTAGTAAAAGCGACATTATACTTCTATAATTAGAATTTGCTCAAACGTTATAATCCAGCACAACAAAATGATATCATCGCTTGCAAAACTAGTTTTTTACGAACTGACGCTTATTTGCAATTCAAACTGGCCGCCATGTTGCACTGTGGTTAAAATAAAATTTCGGATTCGTTCGCACAAAACCATAAATCAGACCCGAAATTTTGACCATTTTTCACTCGAATCTTACATTCATTAATAATCTTATGAACTTTTCGACAATCTTCAATCTTTATTTATATATACATATTCGATACAAAATTGTGAGTTTTGGTAATGTATGCCTCATTTAATATATTCCTAGCACCATACAAGATAAATTGGAGTGATTTTTAACGTCACATAAATCTTAACTCTTCCGCTGCTTAACTATGCCTAATATAACGTAACACCGTGCGTTTTCTATTTGCGTAAATTACGTGTAGCGGGACACGCATGCTTCACTATAAATAAACTCTTTTTATCATCAAAATTTTAACTACACCTCTGGGAAATGGGCGTGTGAATTATTCGCTCCGACAGAATTTTAATAACAATATACATAATACTAATCCGTTACAGAATCGAGTTTTTCATCGCGTGTTTGATTGGTATGTAAAAAATTTCGTCACATTTTTTCGTTTGTATCATCCTTTTACGATCCACGTGAAGTAATTGGTTTTAACAACGTTTACGAGAACGCATTTGTGCAAGACATAAAGTTTGTCCTCGCCAATTACGTGAGGAGATGCCCGATAAATTATGCCTGACCTCCACCCCATTGCTTTTTTTTATTTTAGGGTCAATCTCCAGAGGGTTGTGTGGAAAAAGCACGTTACGTCAAATGAAATTTTCGTTTTTATAATATTCGTTTGTGGAAACAGTTATTTTTTTTATTTTGTAATCTTCTCGGTGCGTTTATGTTTGAAAATTTTATTCGACATCATCACACGGCTTAAAAAAAATATCTCATTTGATTATCTTTATAAACCATTGTGATTTTTTATTCCTTTTATTTAGCACAGTATCTTACAATTAGATATCGTTTAAGTACCTCATGTGATCATCTCTTATACTTGTTATATAATATTGAAAACTTGTCTAATTCTTTGATATTAAGTGCTTGTTTGTCATTATCTCGTATTCTAATGTAAAATAATTTTGAAAAAGCTTACAATCATAAAGCAAATACCTTCCTTTTCATCGTACCATTATTTAGATGTTGTAAATCTTTACCAATTTTGTATGAAATCTTCTCAAATGATCGAATCTGGGACATCTAATTCCATCACTTCAAACAGCCAGTCTAGCCATTTCAAACATTTTATTCGGCTTTTGATATTTATCACTTTGATCGTGTTTTTCATCAATACAATATTTTTTTAGTTATTTCAAACATACATCTTTCTATATGTTTTTATTTATACCGAATTTTTCTTAAAATTTTCACATTTGATGTCTACATTTTTAACCATATCATCAATCGATAAATAGTTTTTTTACTGCAAAAATCCAAGAATTTCAACATCCATTCATCCGAAATCATTCATTCAATTATCAATTTATCGTTTCTCCAACTCATTCACATAAATTATTATAAAATTTATTTTAAAAAAATTAAAAATAGAACAAAGTTCGCGTGCGTTACCGTCAATTTCACAACGAGCTCGCGCTTGCGTTCACTTTTATTGGGATTGTTCATCTTTTTTCAAGTTCGCGGCAATGAAATTGGACAACACAAGCGGCATAGGTATAAAAAACAACAAAACGCGACCATTCTACGTTTGTAGACGAGGAAATCAAACTAGTTTGACCGCATTGTCCGTTTAGGAGAGACGCCCTTAATGGCGCCAAAGAAAAATGTCCGATCATCGCTGACGGACTGCATCATATTATAATTTGCTCGATTTTTATCAATTTGTTTTATGAGTGTGCTTTATATTGACGGTATATAATAGCTGAAAACCTGTTGATTTGATTTATATGATATGTTTATCAATATTGATATATTATAATATGTTAATCTACGATTTATTTAAAAAATATATATTTTTTCATATGGAACTTATATATTATTTCAATTTTAATTCATATTTAAAATCCATAAGTATTGATAATTAATTAAAATTTAATGATTTTTCAATGCAGTATATTTTTTTCATCGACATTTGATGACACCTAATCATGCCATACGATCATAGGAATGCACTTTGTGATCGAACCGCTTCATATATTAAATAGAATACGTCCAGCTTTTCATTATTTTTTTCATCCCGTTTCGTTTGAAGAACCGGTGACAAATTCCAGAAAATCAACTCCATATAAGACACCGATAATGCAATAATTGTGTAACTTACAACACGTTCTTCTTAAGAATTGCAATTATCACATTAAACTGCCGTTTTATTTCATTCCCGATATCACTTTCGTCATAATATAAGGGGATGGCATTTAGAAAGAATACAATATACTCAAATAAATTCCTCTTTCGTGAATCACCCCGAAATTTCGATCGTAAGACCCTCGAATGCAACAAAGTGCATCGCGCTCATATCGCAATTGCACACCTGGTACCCTGAAGTGAGTAATGAATTATTCATGTAACGAGATAAGAGTAATTTCGAAGAAACGAGTGGTAAATACGCGTGTTTGTCGACATTTGTAATTTTTCATGGATATTAATGCATTTACATCGACGACTCGTGAATGTAAACGTTGCATTATGCGTACCTCGATTATATTATACAAATGGAATTTTTAAAATATTTTATATTTATAATTTTATTTAAAACATATTTCATGACATTAAAAATTCAATTTCATATCTCTAATCATTCATACGTAAACCCCTATATAAGTTTTACTTTATAAAAAAGCTTATAGAGTGTGAACTATACTTTATAATAAACACGAATAATAGCACTATTATATGTTATTTTCATTAAAAAAATTAAAATCTACGATCACGAACTAGTTCATGTATTTTTTCTAAAAAAAGATCGTTTTACAAATGCGAATTCTTTCGTGACATTGTTTCTATACATGTTTCTGCAATTGCAGTGTACATGCGATTTATGCAAAAATTTCCTAGAAACGATTCAAATTTCCTTAAAAAAGCGTATTTAATTACAATTTTATTATAATTACAATCAGATAAAGAAATATTTATTTTATAGGGCGCATAGGTTATGTGGTCATGGTCGGCTAGAAAACACCTGACTGTGTTTGTGGTCAACTGGCATAGCCTTTTTTGACTATTTACCATTTTATTATTATTCTATAATATTAAATATGACGCAACACTACCTTTGGGTTGATTCAATCACAATAACGATCTCTACGCTATGTTGACTTTCATGGTGTGGTTGTTATGGTTCCTGATAACGAACTTCACGTGAAAGAACTCGCATACAATTCTATGGCTTTCAAAATATGATACAATAATATTTTTGTGGTATTTTGATTAAGATTTTGTTTCATAATTTCGATTATAAATGTATAAATATATTTTGTATGTTTTAAACCTGTCCGGAAAGCTATTTAATGACATTGTATTGTAACCATAAATTGTAAGTTGGTGGAAATGTCAAAGACGCGGGATTTTCTATAGAAATAAATTAAACAAATCTATAGTTTATATGTTCGTGAAATACACTAATAATATAAATGTCAGGTCGTATAATATTTCTTTTTTTATGCATCGATATATGAAGTTTTTTGGTATATTTGTTTCCCAAGCAAATATATTTATATGAGAACGAAAATTCCATGTGGTTAAAGTATAAATCGCCAAAATAGCAGCTGTTGTATAACATAAATTTTAATATCATCGCCCGATCGTATTTTACCATTAAAATATTTAATACGATCACATTGAAAAGTTTATTGTTTTTTTTTTCCATATCGCATTTGATCTTTAGTACTATAATATAAACAAAAATAATTTCAAACACAAATAATTTCTATAGTATTTATATTTTTAAATACATAAACGAAATTTGCTTTGAATCAATTGAATCATTCAACGTTTAAAAGTAATAAAAAAAATAAATTTGCGCAAATCGCATTGCTTTCGCATATTTAACATCGGAACAATCGGAACTAATTGATTAAATGATGGCACTAATTGTATTGTCTGCCATCCACATGTTCTATACCAAGAACAGCTTGACCAGATATCCTGCACATAAATTAAACAGAGATAAACATCGAATTGTGTTAAATTAGACGAGCCATGTGGCCAAACATTTGCGCCATTGTTGCCTTTTTTAATCGAACAATCCGAACTTGTCCAAAAGCATGTAATTCAATCAATTTTTATTCATTACTAGCGTATTCGGACTGGCTGCGCCAGTCCTCACGCTAGGACCTTGGCCCCCCTGGCTACACTCCACACCCACTAATATTGAGTTGTAGAAATTAATATCGATTTAAAATTTGAAAAAAATGATTTATCGAAAAAAACGTATTTTGAAAACATTTATTATTTTATTATCATTTATTGAAACGAAATCTAAAAAAAAATCATTAAAATTTATAAAAAGTTTGAGAACCGCACGCTTAAATATAGAAATGAAAAAAAAATCATTATAACTTTATAAAAAAGTTTGAGGATTGCACGATTTTATATTATACCTCAACGCTAGTGGGTAAGCCCTTCGGGCGTACCGGCTCGCCCTGGCTACACACCCAAATCCACTAAACTTCATAAAAAAAGTTTGAGGATCGCAGGCTTTTTGTTAAAACGAAAAAAAATTATTTATCGAAAAAAAACGTAATTTGAAAATATTTATTATTTTAATATTATTTATTTAATCGAAATCTAAAAAGAAATCGATATTTGACTTCGTATTGCGAAAATATTGAAATAAAAAAAAAATCATTAAAACTTTATAAAAAAGTTTGAGAACCGCACGCTTAAATATAGTAATATTGAAAAAAAAAAATCATTAAAACTTTATAAAAAAAGTTTGAAAAAAATTGAAAAAAAATAAATAAAAAAAATCAACTACACAGTTTGACATTCGTATGATTCGGTAAATCGATAAATCGACGCGATAAATTAATGTGAAAAAATTATTGGTTAGGATTCTATGACTTATTTATATGTCGATAGATACATTTTTCGCTCAACATATTTTTCCATACTAATTTATATTTGAACAAAATTAAATGGCGTCGGGCCTTATTTGGCAGATTTGGCCGAAAGACCGTTTTTGGCGTACAAAACGAATTTTTCGCGTATTTCATTTCATTGGATCTCAAATATTTCGATGAATATCGCATTCCCGTCCGAAATACGAAATAGATCGTCTTTTAGGGATCCATAGCAAGTTATTCCGCCATTGAAATAACCCCCAATAGTGAAAAAATATCGGAAAAATTCAAAAGGGGCGCCTACTAATTTCCGAAAAATTTTCAATTAATTAATTTTTTGCGTAATTTAATTCGGCCTTTTTCGAGATTCTAAAGTACGCCAGTCACTAAAGGATTATTTTTTAAGGTATTTGAGAAGGTTTCAACGTTCTAGGTGGTTTCGTCACAGTTTGTATAAAGGACAAACTTTAATTAAAAAAAAAGCGTCTCAGACAGGGGGACTTTCAGTTTTATAATAGTACTAGCGTATTCGGACTGGCTGCGCCAGTCCTCACGCTAGGACCTTGGCGCCCCTGGCTACACTCCACACCCACTAATATTGAGTTGGAGAAAATAATATCGATTTAAAATTGGAAAAAAATGATTAATTGAAAAAAAAAACGTATTTTGAAAACATTTATTATTTTATTATCATTTATTGAAACGAAATCTAAAAAAAAAATTATAAAAATTTATAAAAAAGTTTGAGAACCGCACGCCTAAATATAGAAATGAAAAAAAATCATTATAACTTTATAAAAAGTTTGAGGATTGCACGATTTTATATTATACCTCAACGCTAGTGGGTAAGCCCTTCGGGCGTACCGGCTCGCCCTGGCTACACACCCAAATCCACTAAACTTCATAAAAAAAAGTTTGAGGATCGCAGGCTTTTGTTAAAACGAAAAAAAATTATTTATCGAAAAAAACGTAATTTGAAAATATTTATTATTATTTATTTAATCGAAATCTAAAAAGAAATCGATATTTGACTTCGTATTGCGAAAATATTGAAATAAAAAAAAAATCATTAAAAATTTATAAAAAAGTTTGAGAACCGCACGCTTAAATATAGAAATGAAAAAAAATCATTATAACTTTATAAAAAGTTTGAGGATTGCACGATTTTATATTATACCTCAACGCTAGTGGGTAAGCCCTTTGGGCGTACCGGCTCGCCCTGGCTACACACCCAAATCCACTAAACTTCATAAAAAAAGTTTGAGGATCGCAGGCTTTTTGTTAAAACGAAAAAAAAAAATTATTTATCGAAAAAAAACGTAATTTGAAAATATTTATTATTTTAATATTATTTATTTAATCGAAATCTAAAAAAAGAAATCGATATTTGACTTCGTATTGCGAAAATATTGAAATAAAAAAAAAATCATTAAAACTTTATAAAAAAGTTTGAGAACCGCACGCTTAAATATAGTAATATTGAAAAAAAAAATCATTAAAACTTTATAAAAAAAGTTTGAAAAAAATTGAAAAAAAATAAATAAAAAAAATCAACTACACAGTTTGACATTCCTATGATTCGGTAAATCGATAAATCGACGCGATAAATTAATGTGAAAAAATTATTGGTTAGGATTCTATGACTTATTTATATGTCGATAGATACATTTTTCGCTCAACATATTTTTCCATACTAATTTATATTTGAACAAAATTAAATGGCGTCGGGCCTTATTTGGCAGATTTGGCCGAAAGACCGTTTTTGGCGTACAAAACGAATTTTTCGCGTATTTCATTTCATTGGATCTCAAATATTTCGATGAATATCGCATTCCCGTCCGAAATACGAAATAGATCGTCTTTTAGGGATCCATAGCAAGTTATTCCGCCATTGAAATAACCCCCAATAGTGAAAAAATATCGGAAAAAATCAAAAGGGGCGCCTACTAATTTCCGAAAAATTTTCAATTAATTCATTTTTTGCGTAATTTAATTCGGCCTTTTTCGAGATTCTAAAGTACGCCAGTCACTAAAGGATTATTTTTTAAGGTATGTGAGAAGGTTTCAACGTTCTAGGTGGTTTCGTCACAGTTTGTATAAAGGACAAACTTTAATTAAAAAAAAAGCGTCTCAGACGGACAGACAGGGGGACTTTCAGTTTTATAATAGTACTAGCGTATTCGGACTGGCTGCGCCAGTCCTCACGCTAGGACCTTGGCCCCCCTGGCTACACTCCACACCCACTAATATTGAGTTGTAGAAATTAATATCGATTTAAAATTTGAAAAAAATGATTTATCGAAAAAAACGTATTTTGAAAACATTCATTATTTTATTATCATTTATTGAAACGAAATCTAAAAAAAAAATTATAAAAATTTATAAAAAAGTTTGAGAACCGCACGCTTAAATATAGTAATATTGAAAAAAAAAATCATTAAAACTTTATAAAAAAAGTTTGAAAAAAATTGAAAAAAAATAAATAAAAAAAATCAACTACACAGTTTGACATTCCTATGATTCGGTAAATCGATAAATCGACGCGATAAATTAATGTGAAAAAATTATTGGTTAGGATTCTATGACTTATTTATATGTCGATAGATACATTTTTCGCTCAACATATTTTTCCATACTAATTTATATTTGAACAAAATTAAATGGCGTCGGGCCTTATTTGGCAGATTTGGCCGAAAGACCGTTTTTGGCGTACAAAACGAATTTTTCGCGTATTTCATTTCATTGGATCTCAAATATTTCGATGAATATCGCATTCCCGTCCGAAATACGAAATAGATCGTCTTTTAGGGATCCATAGCAAGTTATTCCGCCATTGAAATAACCCCAATAGTGAAAAAATATCGGAAAAAATCAAAAGGGGCGCCTACTAATTTCCGAAAAATTTTCAATTAATTCATTTTTTGCGTAATTTAATTCGGCCTTTTTCGAGATTCTAAAGTACGCCAGTCACTAAAGGATTATTTTTTTTTAAGGTATGTGAGAAGGTTTCAACGTTCTAGGTGGTTTCGTCACAGTTTGTATAAAGGACAAACTTTAATTAAAAAAAAAGCGTCTCAGACGGACAGACAGGGGGACTTTCAGTTTTATAATAGTACTAGCGTATTCGGACTGGCTGCGCCAGTCCTCACGCTAGGACCTTGGCCCCTGGCTACACTCCACACCCACTAATATTGAGTTGTAGAAATTAATATCGATTTAAAATTTGAAAAAAATGATTTATCGAAAAAAACGTATTTTGAAAACATTCATTATTTTATTATCATTTATTGAAACGAAATCTAAAAAAAAAATTATAAAAATTTATAAAAAAGTTTGAGAACCGCACGCTTAAATATAGAAATGAAAAAAAATCATTATAACTTTATAAAAAGTTTGAGGATTGCACGATTTTATATGATACCTTAACGCTAGTGGGTAAGCCCTTCGGGCGAACCGGCTCGCCCTGGCTACACACCCAAATCCACTAATTAAATATCTATTGTAGAAATAAATATCTATTTAAAATTTAAAAAAATTATTTATCGAAAAAAAAATATAGGAATGAAAAAAAGTCATTATAACTTTATAAAAAGTTTGAGGATTGCACGATTTTATATTATACCTCAACGCTAGTGGGTAAGCCCTTCGGGCGTACCGGCTCGCCCCGGCTACACACCCAAATCCACTAAACTTCATAAAAAAAGTTTGAGGATCGCAGGCTTTTTGTTAAAACGAAAAAAAATTATTTATCGAAAAAAAACGTAATTTGAAAATATTTATTATTTTAATATTATTTATTTAATCGAAATCTAAAAAGAAATCGATATTTGACTTCGTATTGCAAAAATATTGAAATAAAAAAAAAATCATTAAAAATTTATAAAAAAGTTTGAGAACCGCACGCTTAAATATAGAAATGAAAAAAAATCATTATAACTTTATAAAAAGTTTGAGGATTGCACGATTTTATATTATACCTCAACGCTAGTGGGTAAGCCCTTCGGGCGTACCGGCTCACCCTGGCTACACACCCAAATCCACTAAACTTCATAAAAAAAGTTTGAGGATCGCAGGCTTTTTGTTAAAACGAAAAAAAATTATTTATCGAAAAAAAACGTAATTTGAAAATATTTATTATTTTAATATTATTTCATCATCATCATCATCATTGTCGACCGGTTTAGTGCCCACTGCAGGACAAGGTCTCCCCATCAAATATTGGGGGTCTAGGCTATATACCTTATCCGAGAGCCAACCTCGTAGCGATAAGGGACATGTACCATAAGATCCAATCCGCCCATGCCAACGGAAGAGGTTCTCAGACCCACGGTACGCAAGCCTATGTGCTAGTCTTTGTGGTCGCTGACTCTCCACTAAGCAAATCGCAATGATCACCCGCGGGGCAGACGAGGTAAAGACTGAGCAGACTGCGTCCTCGCTGACCACTTTTGCGATCGCAATGACCACCAGTTTGTCAAACGAGGCAAGACCGTTGGTCCTACTTGGCTTCGACCTCCGTAAAACACACGTCATCGGTCTTCGCCATTACCAAAGAAAGATTTTAACTAGGTGAACATGCAGTGTATTCTAATTGTACGACAAAGTTTTAGTCCTGCAAACACCCCACCAAATGCATTACTGCGTTCTGTTCGTAAAAGAGTTAGTTGATATTAGACGGTTAGTAGGGATAGTAAATAGTTAGTAATAAGATAGAATAAGGTATAATTTAACTATTATATTCTAAAAATTTTACTTTGATCGTACGCTACTTGTTGTTTAGTCATTGAATGACGTTTATAATGTATGTTAGTTGAAATTAGATAGTTATTTAAATTATGTCGTAGTTAACTATGATTATGAACAGATTTACAAGTTAGTTAGTTAATTGGATAGCAAGCATGTTAGTTTGAGACTAGTATTATCCCTTATTTTGTAGTAAAATTAAGAAGAATTAATTATTTACAGTAGGGCGATGGATTCTAATAGGAATTTCTTGATGTTCAAAAACGTTCTAATTAAATGATTCTGTTATACGATATATATTTTCCTATTGTGGAATTTGAATATGTTCGAAGAGGTTATAAGTAAATCAGGATGCTAGGACTTAGTAGAGAGGGAATCTAATAACCGGTAGTTTGATTGAGCGGCCAGCAGTAGCGGCTTGTGAAAATTTGTATTGGGGAATTAGAATCGCGCACGCGGTTGAAAGTCGGGCGCTCCGCCTTAGCGGGCGGGCGGGATCGCGGGGTCCGCGGATCGGGCGGACGAGCGATCCGGGCACCTTAGCAGCGCTGTGCCGTCGTTCGTGTGGCGGCAGTGAGAGGGCGTACTGTTAATGAGACTCGGGCACGAACAAAAAAAATGGAACAATTAATGAGATTAATTTAAATTCAGTTGAGCACAGAAAAGAAAAAATGAAAAGATTGAATTGAATTGTTACCGTCTTTCGAAGGTCGTGTTGTTTCTGGCACTGTAAAATCGAATTTTCACCCGCGAAACGAGATATAAGCACTTCGATTAAGATCGTGTCAATTTAAATACGCGCACAAAACAAACCAGATAAAATGGAATATGACACAAGTTATACGTGCGTAAATTAAAGATTGTTTTACAGGCGTTGGGGAAACCCGAATGGCGTTATAAAAAAAAGGTTTTAGTTAAGTGTTTCTATGGAATGAAAAGGTCTGCACAGATGTTAAGAACACATGCGGATGGATAGAATCGTAGATTTAGAAACTAAACGAGTAAGTTAGATCGAGCGTTATACTTTAAATTGATATCACGAATATTGAGAGAGGGAACGGAGGTTGTGGTTGACAAAATAATCGCGGGAAACGAGTAACGATCCACAATGCAAACGAAGTGTCACGTGTGCGTTCCTGAAGGCGACTAACTCAATGTGGACGTATTTGTCGGGGGTTTTTTTTTTTTTTTTTTGAAAGATTGAGGGAGAGAGAAGGTCGATTTAAACGTGTTCTTCTCTCTTTCTATTTCGAGAGAAATTAATGTGCGTGAATTTTAGGCGCGAAAGGGCGTACTGATAATGAGACTCGGGCACGAACAAAAAATGGAACAATTAATGAGATTAATTTAAATTCAGTTGAGCACAGAAAAGAAAATGAATAAGATTGAATTGAATTGTTACCGTCTTTCGAAGGTCGTGTTGTTTCTGGCACTGTAAAATCGAATTTTCACCCGCGAAACGAGATATAAGCACTTCGATTAAGATCGTGTCAATTTAAATACGCGCACAAAACAAACCAGATATAATGGAATATGACACAAGTTATACGTGCGTAAATTAAAGATTGTTTTACAGGCGTTGGGGAAACCCGAATGGCGTTATAAAAAAAAGGTTTTAGTTAAGTGTTTCTATGGAATGAAAAGGTCTGCACAGATGTTAAAAAAACACATGCGGATGGATAGAATCGTAGATTTAGAAACTAAACGAGTAAGTTAGATCGAGCGTTATACTTTAAATTGATATCACGAATATTGAGAGAGGGAACGGAGGTTGTGGTTGACAAAATAATCGCGGGAAACGAGTAACGATCCACAATGCAAACGAAGTGTCACGTGTGCGTTCCTGAAGGCGACTAACTCAATGTGGACGTATTTGTCGGGGGTTTTTTTTTTTTTTTTGAAAGATTGAGGGAGAGAGAAGGTCGATTTAAACGTGTTCTTCTCTCTTTCTATTTCGAGAGAAATTAATGTGCGTGAATTTTAGGCGCGAAAGGGCGTACTGATAATGAGACTCGGGCACGAACAAAAAATGGAACAATTAATGAGATTAATTTAAATTCAGTTGAGCACAGAAAAGAAAATGAAAAGATTGAATTGAATTGTTACCGTCTTTCGAAGGTCGTGTTGTTTCTGGCACTGTAAAATCGAATTTTCACCCGCGAAACGAGATATAAGCACTTCGATTAAGATCGTGTCAATTTAAATACGCGCACAAAACAAACCAGATATAATGGAATATGACACAAGTTATACGTGCGTAAATTAAAGATTGTTTTACAGGCGTTGGGGAAACCCGAATGGCGTTATAAAAAAAAAAGGTTTTAGTTAAGTGTTTCTATGGAATGAAAAGGTCTGCACAGATGTTAAAAACACATGCGGATGGATAGAATCGTAGATTTAGAAACTAAACGAGTAAGTTAGATCGAGCGTTATACTTTTAAAATTGATATCACGAATATTGAGAGAGGGAACGGAGGTTGTGGTTGACAAAATAATCGCGGGAAACGAGTAACGATCCACAATGCAAACGAAGTGTCACGTGTGCGTTCCTGAATTATTTATTTAATCGAAATCTAAAAAGAAATCGATATTTGACTTCGTATTGCGAAAATATTGAAATAAAAAAAAAATCATTAAAACTTTATAAAAAAATTTGAGAACCGCACGCTTAAATATAGTAATATTGAAAAAAAAAATCATTAAAACTTTATAAAAAAAGTTTGAAAAAAATTGAAAAAAAATAAATAAAAAAAATCAACTACACAGTTTGACATTCGTATGATTCGGTAAATCGATAAATCGACGCGATAAATTAATGTGAAAAAATTATTGGTTAGGATTCTATGACTTATTTATATGTCGATAGATACATTTTTTTCGCTCAACATATTTTTTTTCATACTAATTTATATTTGAACAAAATTAAATGGCGTCGGGCCTTATTTGGCAGATTTGGCCGAAAGACCGTTTTTGGCGTACAAAACGAATTTTTCGCGTATTTCATTTCATTGGATCTCAAATATTTCGATGAATATCGCATTCCCGTCCGAAATACGAAATAGATCGTCGCTTAGGGATCCATAGCAAGATATTCCGCCATTGAAATAACCCCAATAGTGAAAAAATATCGGAAAAAATCAAAAGGGGCGCCTACTAATTTCCGAAAAATTTTCAATTAATTCATTTTTTGCGTAATTTAATTCGGCCTTTTTCGAGATTCTAAAGTACGCCAGTCACTAAAGGATTATTTTTTAAGGTATTTGAGAAGGTTTAAACGTTCTAGGTTGTTTCGTCACAGTTTGTATAAAGGACAAACTTTAATTAAAAAAAAAGCGTCTCAGACGGACAGACAGGGGGACTTTCAGTTTTATAATAGTATAGATAGATAGATAGATAGATATATAGATATATGTATAACTAAACCAAAAAAAATCTATACAAAAAATTATGTACTTAATTATTTGTATATTTTATTGTTTTATTGATATCTAGATGGCACTAATAACTTATCATATGTGTAAATTTTATTTATTATATGAAACATAAACCCAACCTAACCCATCCTAACCCAACCTAAAAGATGCGGTTCAGCTTAACTCAAAGTAGCACCAAAAATATGTTGATTAAGTTAAGATATTATTAAAAAATATGTATGTATAGTATAAAGTTAACGATCCGTTTCGCTTTTAAGTGATGTCGGTTAATTAGAGCGTTGTCTTCTATGTTTCCTTTCCTGTTTGTGTTTAATTGAAACGGGTGTGATGATTCCACGTCTTAATGAGGTTCAATTGAATGTTACCGATTCAACATAGTCGAGAAAATATCCTATTAAAATAATCAAACATGAAATAGGGATAGCTTGTTCAAAATAAGGTTTATTTAAAAAATTTCTTTTGCTAATTTAATATTCAGAAAAAAGTCTGTTATTTAAATTAATATTCATATCAAAATGATCTTCAGGATTTGAATCATATATTATTTAAATCGATGATTATTCAGTTGTGTCACAAGTTAGCTCATGAAGGAGACAGTAATAAATGACTATTGATTCATTCATAATATTAAAAATTCTATGACCCATTGTTTTTATATTGTATGTATGTAGTTTCATTCAATGATTAACATCGAATTGGCTTTAAAATAATAAGTATATATTTGTACATTAGAGACTCATTATATTTGATGACAGACTCAAAATCAATTATATGTACAATAAAAAAAGTAAATAAATTCGATTTCTGCAATATATCAAGTATGCTAATTATGTGAAACATTTATCGAAAATGCCCAAATATAGCAAAAAAAAAACATACACATACTCAGATGCAGAGATTGTTCGACAAGTTTTCGTTGAAAACATTGGGACCGCTTTATAATACCAGTTTTTTATTGTTGTCCGCAGGTGGAAGCAGCAACCATCCTGACGACCCGCTGAGGATCAGAACGAAAACATTACAGTATGTGGAGATAGCACCGAGGCGTTCCGGAACCTTTGAGGTTTTTGCTATGTCAGATTCAGCACATGCGAATACAAATCGTAACGTGTGATCTCAACTCCATGACCTTTTTTTCATTTATTGTAAATCCATGAAGATAAAAGGAAACTATTCAAGATGATCTGCTCCATCAATAAGAATCTCATTTCGCTGAAATTAGTCATATTTTTTTATTTATCCGGTAAGTTGGATTATTCACATAAAATAATTATTTGATTAGTTACGTACTTATATGTGAGAGGGTTAATTTTTCTAAGATATTAAACATATTCAAATTAGGAATATTCTTAGTAATTAATTATGACTAGACGATCAATAAACTAAAAGTCATTGTGCAATTCAATAATTTTTCTTTTCTTTTACAGGTGTAGGATGTCTTTTTCCATTTTTAGCAGTGCATATGAGATCGATTGGCCTATCGATAAATTATGCTTGTATAATATCCATAGTTGCTCCATTCGTAGCTGTGCTCGGACCTCTTATTTTCGGACCTCTAGCTGATAAGTTAGTTGAATTATAAAAATAAATCACTTCTTCTTAAATAAACCAATTTTCCCATTACAATCAATATTTTTTTAATACAATTTCGATTTTCAGGTTAACAGTAGGTCGAGGCTGTGATGTGAATGCATCCACTGGAAATGATGTAAATAATCCTGGTAGTAAAGTCCTTAGATATTTATTAGCAATATGCTTTTTATTCTCTGCATTATTTTACGGTTTGTTATTAACCGTCCCGACAATACATGTTCATCAAGTAAGATTTTGTTTTATTCTTAGCAATTACAATATTTTATGATTAGTTATTTCATTATATTTTCTTATGTAATAGCCTCGAAGACCTTTTGTTAGTTTTATGTGCGATTCTAATGGGGCAGTTGTTTATCAAGAAATGTGTATGGAAATAAAAGAATGTAACCATTGGGAGGGTGAAAAAGTAAATATTTGCTTAAATTTGCTAATTTTAACAATATTTATACAATTTTCATAAATTTTTCTTAAAACATATAGATTGGTTTACTTCATTTGTCGGATTGTAAGTATGCTTGTAAGAAACTGCCTACCGCATATCCAATATATTTAGACAGTACATCCACATCTCCAAGTTCTTTGATTGGAGAAGAGGAATATGATAATGCTGCAACCGATGATTCATATTCAGTAGGAAATGAAGTTGAAATTGAAGTGAGTATCTGAAAAATATTGTACATTGAATGTTCAAAATTTGAATAATACTATATAATTTTATACAGAATTTGGAAGATACTGAAAATAGAGAACGCAGAGACATACCTGATCCCATTGAAAATCCGCCTCATCTATGTCATAGCAGAGGGATCGGACACCCAACACTCTGTCAAGTATTCACAGATAACACAAAAAATATTGCTATTGATACAAATTTATTACCAGCAGTTGAACAACATGAAAGCGACAATGAAACAACCTGGTGCAAATATCCCTTAGGTAATGGCTTTTGTTTTTTTATCATAATTTTTCATATATGTACATTGTGTACAAAGTTTCAACTTGCAATTCAATTTCAGGTGGGGACTTCCAATGCAATGTGCCTGCTCATCAGGTGGGTTACCTTATAACATCAGATAACAACGATACTTGTATACCAGTGGTCGAATGTGATGTCAAAGATCCTTATGATTCAGTCAGTAGTGTGTTAGCTGATTCCACTTGTGAAACATATAACACTGATCCTAATACAGTTTTTTGGATGTATCTAGTATTTAGGTATGAATTATAGCACTCAAAACTCTATTATTATTGTGATTTGAGTTATTTGAAATCTGTAAAATTTCAGATGTTTTGGTGACATATTTGCGACTGCCGCCCTTTGTTTAATTTGTACCGCGTGTGTGATTGCTACAAGAGAAACTTCTGTAGGTAGAGGAGATATTGGATTACAAATTTCGTTTGGACTTATTGGAATGGCTGTAGCTCCTCCACTTATAACCCTAATTCATGATGCAGTAGATGAAAGCTTACAAGTTACGTTTTTGGTTCCGATAATAACAGCTGTTTGTTTCTTCATACTAGCAGCCCTAGTCATGGTTTTAGATAGGTAAATATTAAAGAAATAAATGTGGAAAGAATATATAAATAGCAAATGAAAATGAACGATTCAAATGAAACATTCAAATGAACGATTCTCTTTACAGAAACATGCCTTTAACTCCTCCGGAATGGTGGTGGCACACCAAATCTGGTTTATTAGCTCTACCTATGAATACAGTAAGACGATACGGAATCGAAATAGTTGCCATAGTTCTTGTTATGCTAGTACTTGGTATATTTTGGAGTGCACTTGATACATATTTAGGCTGGTAGGTTTATGACTTGATCAATTATTAATCAAATGAAAATGAAAAACTTAAACATATCAAATTAAATTTAGGGCTGTTAAAGAAATGAATGGCTCAAATATAATATTGAGCTTGACTATGACCATTGGACTGTTGCCTGCTATTCCAATTTTATGGAAAGCTGAACAACTTGTTGACTACTGCGGACATAATAATATTTTCATTGGAGCTTTTACGTTTTATATTATTCGCTACACAGGTATATTTTCTATCAGGGATTTTTCTGAATTTTCAAAATATTTGTATATTAATGTGTTGACTGATCTTAGGAATGGCTTTGATGAATAAAGCAGAATGGATATTGCTCTGTGAAGTCTTCGAAGTATTCACTTTAAGCCTTGTGTGGATAACGGCTATCCTTTATTTTAGACATCTCATTCCAAGAAAATATACTGCTACAGGTCAAGCACTACCAGTAATGGCACATTTTTGCATTGGTAAAATTTTGTTTCAATCTTGTTTTATATCGTTAATTTTGATTGTATTTAATTATAATTTCGAATTATTTAAAAAAAAAAAACAGGAAGAATGTTCGGAGCTCTCATTGGATCAATCGTAACCTCTGGTGAAGCTGTTAATAAGCTCCGTTATACATATGAAGCTATGGCAATAACGGCATGTGTTATTGGTGTGGTATATTTATTATTGTACCATCTTTTACTAGGGCCACTCTACGGAACTTCAGCTACTAAACCTCCGAATGCTTTGATCATGCAAGGTAATGAAAATTTTCCGATTTAAAAAAGTTTTTCTATAACTATCTATTCGAATATGTCGAAGTTTATGTTCAGAAAATAAATGAAATATTATTATATGAAAGCAAGCACTGTGGAAACTGAATTGAGAGGTAAATTCAGCTGATTTTGGTCATAGAGGTTTTTCGTTCATGATATTTTTGCACATTTTCAAAAATTCACCTGTATATAATATTCAATGTTGTTGTAAAGTCACCATGTATTATGTATGTTTTTTCTAATTAGAGATCAATTGCACCATTAAAAATTGCAACGTATTTATTATTTTAGATTATAATGAAAAATTTAAATGCAAATACATTTTAATCTTCATTCGAAATGTAAAGTAAATATTTGATTGATCTAGTTTGCCTCCTTGGTCACATTCAAATGTAAATACATTGTTTTAACATTTTTATCTTCATTTGAAATGTTAAATAATTGTTTGATCGATTTAGTTTGGAATCATTGGAATGAGAAGTTCTAAATTTTTAGTATGACAAGAGGATAAATTTTAAATTTATTTAATGAATTATCCAGAAATTCTCGTTTTAATAATTAATATATAGAATAAATTATATAAACATTATTTACACTGAGATAAATAATATAAAAAAATATTTCTTATTTTCAATTTACATTATGCTATAAAAATATGTATTTTTAAATAATTAATTACTCTCATTGTAAATAATGGATTAGTTAATTTCTAATTTACATCACAAAGGTTATGCTAACTACATACGATCCAATAGCACAACACTGTGAATAGTTAAATGAATGTCCCACAAATTACATTGCTAGTTTAATTTGCCTGCCTTCAAAATTCTACCAATTTTATTGATCCGACATATATATTCAAAAATACTTTGGTTTTGTCATCGAAATCAAGATCACGTAAAATTGTATCATATTTAGTTGGCATCGTATAAATTATTCAATCACTGATAAATAACATACCACGAATAAATAGTTAATTTATTTTGTAATGTTAAACAATTTATTATATATTACAGGATTGAATAGCAACGGAAACTCAAACGGCAACAACTATACTCCACTCAGAGTGTATCATAACGAACGAGGAAGAAAAGGACACTTCAGATATTAAAATACAGCGATCATACAATGATCGTCCGCACAATGCAAATTTTCAGTCAAATATTCGTGATGACATTTTTTTGTGACAATTTATTCTTTTAATTTTATCCACAGTTTGTGTCCTTAGTGTTAAGTAAGACTATATTTTAAACAAGCTTAATACTCAAATATTTTGAAATGCATTTCGAGCTATATTTAAAATTAAGAATGTGTACATTATGCGCTGCTGAATGTGTGTGAACAGTTCCGAACAAAACCTGGTCAAAGCCACAGGGCCTTAGCTGTTAAATTATGCGAGCATCTCGGTGTGCCGATTACTTTATATTTTGATGTCTTTTATCGGTGTTTTTGCGCTAAGATTTGGATGTCAATGTAATTTATCACAAATCTAGCTTCGTAATTATTTCTTACGAAAACCTATATTTTCGACTATTTAACTCATTTCCTGCTTTCAATAAAAATTGCTATACATATTTAAATGTATATTACATATGAATTACTAAATTATTTATTAACGTAAGAAATGTTCACGTTAAGATATTCCGCTATCTGCAATTGATATGTTATCATAAAAAATTTAAATGTTTGAAACATTTAACGAAATAGCCAATTTATTGATTGTTATGATTATTAAAAAATACATTTTTCTATGTATTAATTTGTTACTTGTGGTTTATTTTCTAAACATTTTGTTAAAATTAAATCTTTCGAATCTCATTTTTTACATTATTATTGAAGTGAAATGAACATGTAATTTTCATTTATAAGTATTTTTTTTATATACTTATGTAGGGTTGCCAGGTGTCCCGATTAACCGGGACTGTCACCGGTTTTCAGCCTCGTGTTCCAGTGTCCCGAGCGAACCTCTCGAGATGCCCAAAAGTCCCGATTTTCAAATTTTTCTATTATGAACACTTTTTAAGCATTTTTTTCTATCGTACATACAGATACAGTTTGTGCACAGGGATGGATCCAGCGAGGGGGGGGTTGTAGGGGCAATCACCCCCCTGCGGATCATGGCAAAATTTAAAAATTCGTGCGTTTTTGACTATAAAATGATAATCGACCATAAAAATGTTATTTTGCAAAATAAACGCAAAAAATGAATTTTCGAATTAAAAAAATTGATATTGTTACTCTGATTTTCCGAAAAAGATGGAAAAACTTCTATATCTGTATGTGAAAAAAATAAACAAATCTATTGGCTGTATAAAAGTGAGGTGACTAATTCAAGTGTACATACTTGCTATTGTGGATGTTTCGCGTAAAATGGCTAGTTGAAATATATATCGAAGGGGGGGTGTCCCGGTTTGACTTGCAAGAAATCTGGCAACCCTAACTTATGTATAATTTTTGTACATAAAAATAAAATTTTGCAAATTGTGTTATGAGAATGTCGTATTGTAATACATCATTAAAGAGCTTATTGTCTGATCTGAAATAGTCTTGTGTTCAAAATCTATTTTAAGATGTAAATCTTTATATTATATATATATTAAAGTGTTTTTTTTTTATTATTAATTTAATTTTTTCCATGTTTACACATCAACAAGATTTCCTTTCACATCATCAATCATAAGACATCTACGTCGCAAAATAAGGTCTTTTCAAATAGTGTCAAAGGTCTAGCTAGGCAGTATCTTATCATGTGAGCGCATCACGTATAGATGGTAGCGAAAATGAGAGCCTATTCCAGGGGTCGGCAATCTTTTGAGTCAAAAGAGCCAAAATTACAATTTACAAAATTTCAAATTTTTAAAGAGCCATAAAATTTTATTTATTTATAAAAAAATCATGAAATTTGGAAATCCATGGGGGGGAGGTAGGTATGAAAATCCATCATATGTTATATATAACGAGCGGTAGGCCCGATGTTATAACATCGCACGCGTGATTTGAGGAAAAATTTTGAAAATACAATATAATGACAGTATATTTACCCGTTGAATATATGTAGTTGAAAATTTGAAATGTTTATTTAATTTATTATATAAATTATTATAGAATATTTTGTAGATATTTTAATATTTATTTTAATTTAATATTAATTTATCTAATAAAGCATAGATTTCCACATCACCCAGGAGGTACTATGCAAGACCGTTATCCGACCGTTGACAGTTCGATCTGCGCGCATGCGCAATAAACGAATAATTTCAGTTTGATCTGTGCGTATGCGCAACGAATAATTTCTTAATAATAAATTAATAATATAATATATATATTTTTTTTATTTATACTAACTTTTATTTGATCGCGATGTTTGCTTCTCGATAGTGCGACATATAATTTTCCGTGTCCAAAAACAGGATTCTCTAAGTAATAACCCGACGTGATCGAAAATTTGTCCCTGTTATTTATTAAATTGTCATAGCGACCGCGCAACGTGTTGCTAAGAGCAAAATCAATTCGCGGTAAAAATACTATTTTAGTCCTTATTGCACATTGGCAAAGGATGTAATTCAGTGCATAATTTCTAGCGTGACCCCACACACACAGACAGACAGACAGATAGAATAGCGCTATTATTATATGGAGGATAATTTTTAGTACTGAAACTACAATAAGTAATTACTACCCCCCCCCCCAGGTTCCCAAAACCATGGTGGCACTCCTCGCACTCCTCGCACTCAAGCGCCCTTTCAATTTTTTTTGGCGATATGTTAAATCGATTCAGAACAATTTTTAAATTTTTTTTTTGATAAAATAAATCATATTTGCGTATGGAACTAAAGAGCCGCAGGTTGCCGACCCCTGGCCTATTCCATCTCATATCAACAGAAAAGGTTCTCAAGTCATCAGTAAATCTTATCATGTCATCAACCCAGCATTATCATTTTAATAATTTATATTTAATGTTAAAAAAAAATTGCTTTTAAAATCATTTGAAAAGTAATTGTTTAAGTTGCATAAAGCAATATGGAAAGTGTAGGAATTGGTTATTTGTAAAAGGTAAGCATAAAAGAGATCTTCAGATACGAAAAGGATTTTATTATTTTTTCTTATATCAAAATTACATACCAACAAAAACTATGCATAAAAATACTTAATTTATACTATTTACAATTATGAGTTAGAATATATTATTTACACAAAATTAACTTAAATTATTGAATCATCTTTCTATCAATTTAGTGAGGTGTATTGATTTTTTTACAACTGAAAACGTGCCTTATTATATCAATATCACAATTAAAATATAATAAAATTAACACTACAAAGATATATATATAAAAAAAAAAATATTCCCATTAAATTCAATTAGATGGATTTATAGGTAGAACAAAAAAGTATCTGTGATACATTCAATAGTAAAATTAAAACTATCATAGAAAATGTTCTTAAAACCATAACATTATTTACATTAAACAGATGTCATATTAAAATATATAACAATGTCTGTTTCAAGACTGCAGCTGCAGATTTATTAATAAAAAAATATTAAACTTTAATGTGGAAATATCAATTTTAACAAGAAATCATCAATTATATGAAAAACAATAAAAGGTAGAAAAAATCAGCTAAATGAACTTTAAATAGTATCTCTAAAAAATTATATCTGTATAATTAAATCGAGAAACTATTAGTCGACATATAACAGATATATTTTAATAGAGAAAGTTACAAATGTATTCATTAACATATACAAATTTAAAATATTTGTAAAATTGTTTCACTTGACTGAGATTCTTTAGTTTTTTTTAAAATGATTTATAAGAGAGACAATCTGGAAAATTCCGTTTCTTTTCTCAGCATTTATTTATAGCACAATAATTCTATTGAGATAAAATATTGTTAATAATATGCTGCTGATATATGAAAAAGAAATTCCATATTTTGAGAAACAGAGTGAATATTGTACATAACCAAGAAAAATGTATGCAACTTAACCACTAAAATGAAAAAAAAAAACAGCAGTTACATATTACATCCACTGCAATGTATTGAATTTAAATTTAGCAGTAGGAAAATACAACAAATAAATCTAGCAAGATACATTTTCGAATATTTGATCACAATTAGACGATTCATTGAGTCCTATTTTTTTAGAACTATCTAAATCACTCGAGTTTTCATTTTCACATGCAGATACCATGTCAATTTTCTCGTCACAATTCGATTCAAAACCAACAAGATCTTTTTCATTGGATTCAACAATATTATCGCAAGTATCATTAGATTTTTCAGACTGAATCAGATTGTTGCTTAAAACTTCAGATTTATTGCAATCATCAACAGTATTTTTTTCACATCTATCGTTGATGTCCATTTCATCAGATTTTTCATTCATATTATCTTTTTCTTCTGAATTATCTTTATTTTCATCTACTGATTCATTAATGACAGAATTCATTAGTAAATCCATGTCCAATGTTGACTCTAAGCTGATATTTGTATCCTTGGTTATCTCATTATCTTTGTTAGATTCATTCGATTCTTCTTCATTTTCTGTGTTATTTAAAAATTCATTTTCTTTATTATTTATAAATTCATTTTCTGTATTATTCATAATAACATCATTTTCTGTAACATTCGTGATAACATCATTTTCTGTATTATTCATAATAACATTATCTTCTGTGTTATTCATAATAACATCATCTTCTTTGTTATTCATAATAACATCATCTTCTGTATTATTCATATTATTTTCTGTATTATTCAAATTATTTTCTGTATTATTCATATTTTTTGTATTATTTATAACATCATTTTCCGTAGTAACATCACTAACAATACAATCTATATGAATCACATCATCTTTTTCAGCATTTGAATCATTAGAATTCTCATCTATAAATATAGGTTCATCGGAATTAACTGTATTTTTCGATTTCTCAAACGACGTGATTTTTACATTTTCACAATCACTAAGTTCTTCACCAGAACATTTTTCTTTCAACCAGTTTTTGAACTCAGTATTGAGATTATTTCTTATTTCTACAAATCTCTGACAAGAAATCTTTAAAGCTTGGTCGAGGGAATAATGCAAATCTTTAATTTCTTGAATGGATTTAGTTCTTACATTTCCTATGGGTGTATCTTTTATTTTATGTATTTTTTTCGATACATAATTCACTAAATCTACAGCATCGTACAGATTATAAGAATACCATTCGATAGATTGCATCATAGGATTTGATGGAGAATCACTGCTTGTAATAGTTAAAGAATTTTTTGTGGAATTTTTCGTAGTTCGAGTAATTCTCGTGGGAGATTCGTTAGTTTTTGGGGTTTCTTTAACGTTGCGGAAAGTTACGTTTTGCCTACGGCCTCTACCCCTTCTAGCAACGACTCTTGAATAAGTAGAAGGCACCGCAGGTAGAATAGGAATATGTTTATTTGTCGAAGGTGAAACTATTGTAGCAGAAAATCCTCCGGCCAAATTACTGTTACTGTTTACAGAGAAAACACGACCGTCGGGTAACTGATACATTTTACTGCTTGATAACGAAGAGGGGTTTACTTTAAACTTGAGGGCGCCTGTTACTGAATTTACAGTCACGTCACGTTCGTTCATCTTTACTATTTCTACCGGTTTCGGCGATTTCAGTAAAAGTGGAGGAGCTTGTTGTGAGAGTAGAGCCGATAGAGGTTTCGGTGTTAATTTCGGCAATTTTAGCATCGGATTTGGCAGTTGAGGTGTTAAGCACTGAATATCATCGTTTTCTAATATCGGTATGCTGACATTTTGCGAAATTACTTCTGTACAGTCGTCGTCTTCCGTAACTTCACACAAAGGTTCTATCAGAGGAAAATCGGGGGTACAAACAACACTATCTTCCGGCATTCCAGGAATTTTGGACATATCAAGTCCCTGAAACAATAAAAATTGATATCGATCATAAAGATTATGAAGGCACAAATTCATAAATCGGATGTCGATGAAAAAAATACTCACTGCAGTTAAATTGTCAAGGGATAGATTTAAATTATCGTTATGAAAATGATTCTTATAAGGTCCCTCCATGTAAGGAGGATAAGGTACAAATCCATTGTAAGGTTTATGAATTTTACGTTTTTGTGGAGGTTTTTTCAAAATGCCTTTTGAAATAATATGAACGGGAATATTTGGCGTAGAAGCACTGGGCATCGTTGTGATGGCTATAGGATGTTTTAGAATAGGAGCCTGTATTGGAGGATTCATAGACGGAAGTTGTGTGAAAATTTTTTTGAACGGGGGAGGTACTGCGTCTATGTTTATTGAATCCGACATAATGGGTATCGATTGAACGGAAGTTTTTTTCACATGAATTGGCGAACTGCGCCTTTTCAAAACTTCAACTTTTTTCGTAGTCACAATTTTTTTGTTTTCAATCACGACTTTAGGTTTTAGTTTTCGTTTACAACAAACAGATTCATCTACTTGACATTCTCGTTGCATTTTTATACGTTTCACAGAATCGGTGATTGCTGCTGCAAATCTAAAAAAACAATTAATGAAAACAATTAAAACAATAATACGAATAAAGAATTTTATGGACAAAACCTCTTTTATGGATGTAATCGATACATTACATTAAAAAAAATAATGAAAAATACTTTTTTACAGATTATGTTATATGTACGTAATAGCTTTTATTATATAAAAAAATGATATATGAAATAACTATGGAAATTTGATTATTTACTTAATGAGTAAATATCGAAAGAGAAAGAAACAATTATGTGTTATGTTAAAAAAAATTACAACTCACTTATTTTTCAAAACGCAATAACGTCGAGCTGCCCACAAAGCAGCTCTGTGGCACCACAAAACTTTAGGAGAACATGCGAAACAATTCCAATCATCATTTGATTCAATTTCTTCTATTTTATCTGCACCAAAATTTCTTCGAATACATTTCTGCAACAAGTCAATCCATTTTCAAGTATACTTTCAAACTAATAGCATCACAATACTGTGATAATAACTCGATTTGATACATCATTCAATATACATTTGATTTTTTTTTTATTTAACAAAAAAAAAAAGAGGACTTACTGCACAGAAAACTACTGGACAAGATGAACAACAGTAAACTTGACCACCTTGTCCGCACCACCTACAATATAATTCACTACCATCTTCGCCTTTCGAAAACTCACCGCTGCTGTAAAACTTGAGACATTCAGTACACATTAACGTGCGCAGCAATGGATGCATTCGTAATCGGTTATAATTGTGCGCTGACAATCCTAAATGTTTATTACAAGAAGTGCAATGCATTCTTGCTTGTTTTATTGTATTTAAATCTAAAAAAGATGAAAACGAAATTTGGAATAATTCGAAATGAGATTTTTTACAACTAAATTATTGAATGGAATACAAACCTGAATATCGCTGTAAGCAAAACAGTCTTTCTTCTTTAGGAACTTCATCGTTGAAATCTTTAAGAGTTGCAGCTGTAAAAAAAGAATTGAAATTGAACAATTTTATTCTATTAAATTACTTTTTTTATATTCAATTGAATTTTAACTAATCAGAAAACATAATTTTATTTTTACATAGATTTATAAACTGGATAATTTCTTTATTTTTATTAGAATTGGATTGATATCGCTGATACGGTTTTTATACTCTGAATTCAGTCTTTTACAATTTAAACCTTTACAAATCAAATTCAACTACTGAAAGTTAATTATTACATTCGTTTTCAATGAATTTCCGATACCAAAGGGCCCCAAGGGTCCAGTGTAATTTTTGGACTTACAAGGCTAACTTCGTAAGGCTCGAAGAGCCAAGTTGTTCTACCCATCAATAATGGAAGATACTGGAATAGCCAGGCTGGCCTGCTAGTAAGCAATAAATGAACATCTGTTCTTTTATATCTAATAGTAAGATCACACTCCAACAAATTTCTAAAATATGACACAAAATTCTTAAATTGAAAACTTTTCAAGAAGAATAATTCACGAAGAAGCATCGATTTCCAAACCAGGGCTTTGGAACGGAACTAGAGCAGCAAGACAGTATAAGTAGAGAGATGGGTTTTTTTCCTCGGAGTAGGAGACGGAAATTTGTAGTGCTCGTCCGATTTTAAGTTTAAAACCGAAAAAAATTAGGTATTGATCTAATTTTTAATTATAATTGTATTAAATTTTATAATTATTCTTTTCTACTCCATAGTTAAATGAATACGGGAAATTAAAAACTCCGGCCCGTGGGCCAAATCCAGTTCCCTGCCTGTTTTCAATCGGGCCCGCGGACTAAAAATTAAAATTAAGTAAATTAAAAAAAATTAGAAACAATTTAGAAATTCTCATCCTAAAAAAAAATCGCAGAAGATATATATATTTTCTGAACTTATTGTTAAGCTACAGTTACAAAAGCGTTTTTCAGGACTTGATACAAGTACAAAAAATTTTCATATTTCAAAATCCATTTAATTGTACAAATGAGGAGCTTCTATCAGACACTCAATTGTAAGTGATTGTTCTCCAAAATTATGTATTTAAAATTTTTTACATTGTTATCAATAGTATAAATTAATTCAATAAAAAACAATTGCCTGTGGCGCTATTAATTAATGTTTATTCTCTTAATATTACCTACATATAAAAATACTCTTTGAAACTAACACTTGAATTTTCAAAATAACTATTTTGAGTTCAGTTAGTTTCAACGTTAAAAAATTGTGTTTTTTTGCCTGTACTTGAATATAATTACCCATATAAACATTTTCGAGTTTTCTATTTGGCTCACCAAGTCTCAAATTTTTACGATCCGGCCCTTTTAGAAAAAGGTTTGCTAACCCTAGCTACACACTATTAAAACCCGATTTTGGGGACTGCGACCATATTTTAAAACATCCCCGTTCGTATATAGAACAATTTTCTGTCATAAAATTGATTTAGAATTTTTACCCCTTTTTTATATCTGGTTTTCATATTTTACATTAAATACTAAATATTTTAATAATTAATTAAATCAGAGAACGGAGTGGAGTCCGAGCAAACACTTAAATCTCTGGAACAAAACAACTCAAAAAAGCAGTCGCTCCTAAACCCTGTTCCAAACTAATAAACTAAAACTGAAGATAGGTAAACTACACTATCACTCCGCACCAAATAATATTAGCACATCTAGACGCGTTTCTCTTCCACTTTCCTTTTAGAAAAACTGAACATGGGGGTTGGTTGGGCAATTCCCAGCAAGAAAAACTAAACGCATTTATTTAATGCCGCGTGTCTCAATCAGTCAAAAGTCTGAACGTATTCATTACTGAACACATCGATGGGTGAAGCTGAACGTATCTTCTTCAATCAGGTATTTAGATCGAAAATATTTTATAGATCTCGCTATATTGATATGATGTGGGACAGAAAAGTGTTCCCAAATTAAACATTCCAATAGTTAAATAAAAAAAACCCTATTCCAAATTAATCAACTGAAAACTCCTGAACTAAAAGACAATACACCCCCGCCCCCCCAACTGTCAAACCTCCCCCCTCACTCCAAAGAATCTCACACACCCCCCAACTGTCAAACCGCCGCAAAACTTGCACATCCCCCACCTTCCGCACATCGCCCACAATTCCAAAACCCAAAAACGCCAAGCCGCCAACGTAACGGATGAAAACGCTTACGCGGGAAAGTTGCCGCGTCGAAATCCTCCGGCGTGAGCGAAGACAACGACGCGAGCGGGTCGCCCGGAGGCAGCGCGTCCTCCATGGCCGCGATGGAGCCCGACGAGTTCTTGCTCTCGTTGCCGTCGTCCTCCATTGCCCAGCCGGCATCTTTTATGTC
This sequence comes from Hydropsyche tenuis, assembly GCA_009617725.1. Classification (NCBI taxonomy): domain Eukaryota; kingdom Metazoa; phylum Arthropoda; class Insecta; order Trichoptera; family Hydropsychidae; genus Hydropsyche; species Hydropsyche tenuis. Next base: position 57,071 of record VTON01000150.1, on the reverse strand, counting down.
TTCAGACGCGTTCAGCTCCATTTTTGCAAAAAAGGGAAACCGGTAAACGCCGTACCTTCAACACCCATCACTGCAACACTACTAGCAAATGCTTTCGGCGTCGACGTATCCGATTGGCTGCTGCAAATCTCTTCCATCTACATACTAATTTAACTCTTATCCATATATATTTTAAGATATAATTTTGCACAAATAAATCAAAAATAATCAAACTATTTTAGTAGATACGATTTTTTATATTATTACACATTACAATAAAAACTATAATCACATACATTTTATTTTGACATCAGCCGTAGAATGGAGTATTCAGGAAATGTTGGCAATGCTATCAGAACAAGCAACAGCGTTCGATAGTCTTAAATTTGTAAAATTGTAAAAAAATGGTATTAATGATGTTTCAAGTTAAATTTTAAGCATCAAATGTTAATTATAAATTGATATGTGATATAAAAAGTGTTATTAGAGAATTATAAAACGTGTAATTGGTTCTTTATGTTTGGCGGGAAAGTTCGTTGGAAGGAAACGGCTTTGAAAAAAGTTTTAAAAGTTTGTTGTTTTAGAAAAATATCATATTTTGTTGAATATTGAGTAATAGATATTCGTGTGGAGTATTACGTAAATAGCGTATGTGTATGGTCGTATATGCAGTTGTTTGAAACATGCGGTCGAACGCGACAAATCTCTACGTCTCACAATCAATCTAAAAAAACACCCAAACATCCAAAAACTACACTACATATTTGGGGTGGCCAGAAGCTACTCACACGAAGCAAACGCACACGAAGTAAACTCACAGGATGCAAGCTCACACGAAGCGAGCTCACACGAAACAAGCTCACATGTTTTCGAAAATTTTCAAATTTTCAAATTAAAGTGAAAAACGTTTAACACGAAACTGAAAGCACCAAAATGCATTTTTGTATTAAAAGAATTTCACGTTAGCATGTGAACTTGCTTCGTGCGAGCTTGGGTCATGTGAGTTTGCGTCGTGTGAGCTAGCCTCGTTTGAGCTTGCTTCGAGTGAGTTTGCGTCCTGTGCGTTTGCTTCCCCCAACCAACTCACACGACACAAACTCACACAACGCAAACTTACACGACAAAAACTCAGATGCTTAATCACCGTAAATGGACGAATTTGGAGAGTGAAACCTGTACAATTGGGTAAAGAACAACATTGGCTTAAATAAACTGGCTTACGGTTAGAATAAAATTTAATATTCAATTATATTAACATTTTATAGCAATTATTTGATCATGTATGCATTTTGAGGTGACGCTTTAAATGGCAGTTTTGAATAAAAATATTTTCGCAATATTCATATTTGTGCAGTCAGGTAGTAATGTGGATTTTCATGTGTTTTTTCAGTGAATTTTTTTTCACATACGATTTACCACAAACATCACATTCGAAAATTTTCTCATCTAAAACACAAAAGTTTTACTAAAACATACAAACTTCGAAATATCAATGAAATAATATAATATAAAGTAAATTTGATTTACCTGTATGAATCACAAAGTGACTATCCAATTCCCCCTTTCTGAAAATTTTTTTATTGCACACTGTACATTCGAAATTTTTCTCACCTAAAACACAAAAGTTTTACTAATACATACAACCTTCGAAATATCGATAAAAAATATAAAGTAAATTTTATTTACCTGTATGAATTAGAAAGTGTGTATCCAAATTTTTCTATCTGGAAAATTTTTTATTGCACACTGTACATTCGAAATTTTTCTCACCTAAAACACAAAAGTTTTACAAAAACATACAACCTTCGAAATATCGATAAAAAAATATAAAGTAAATTTGATTTACCGGTATGAATCACAAAGTGACTATTCAAATAGTCCTTTCTGGTAACATTTTTATTTCACACTGTAATTCGAAATTTTTCTCACCTAAAACACAAAAGTTTTACTGAAATATACAATCTTCGAAATATCAATAAAAAATATAAAGTAAATTTTATTTACCTGTATGAATTAGAAAGTGTGTATCCAAATGACTCTTTGTGGAAAAATGTTTATTGCACACTGTACATTCGAAATTTTCCACACCTAAATCACAAAAGTTTTACTAATACATACAACCTTCGAAATATCGATAAAAAAATATAAATTAAATTTTATTTACCTGTATGAATTAGAAAGTGACTATTCAAATTGTTCTTTCTGGAAAAATTTTTATTGCACACAGTACATTCGAAATTTTTCACACCTAAAACACAAAAGTTTTACTAATACATACAACCTTCGAAATATCGATAAAAAAATATAAAGTAAATTTGATTTACCGGTATGAATCACAAAGTGACTATTCAAATGGTCCTTTCTGGAAAACTTTTTATTGCACACTGTACATTCGAAATTTTTCTCACCTAAAACACAAAAGTTTTACTAAAATATACAATCTTCGAAATATCAATAAAAAATATAAAGTAAATTTTATTTACCTGTATGAATTAGAAAGTGTGTATCCAAATGACTCTTTGTGGAAAAAGGTTTATTGCACACTGTACATTCGAATTTTTTCACACCTAAATGACAAAAGTTTTACTAATACATACAACCTTCGAAATATCAATAAAAAATATAAAATAAAGTAAATTTGATTTACCTGTATGAATCACAATGTGACTATCCAATTCCCCCTTTCTGAAAAATTTTTTATTGCACACTGTACATTCGAAATTTTTCTCTCCTAAATCACAAAAGTTTTACTAATACATACAACCTTCGAAATATCGATAAAAAATATAAAGTAAATTTTATTTACCTGTATGAATTAGAAAGTGTGTATCCAAATTTTTCTTTCTGGAAAATTTTTTATTGCACACTGTACATTCGAAATTTTTCTCACCTAAAACACAAAAGTTTTACAAAAACATACAACCTTCGAAATATCGATAAAAAAATATAAAGTAAATTTGATTTACCGGTATGAATCACAAAGTGACTATTCAAATAGTCCTTTCTGGAAAACTTTTTATTGCACACTGTACATTCGAAATTTTTCTCACCTAAAACACAAAAGTTTTACTAAAATATACAATCTTCGAAATATCAATAAAAAATATAAAGTAAATTTTATTTACCTGTATGAATTAGAAAGTGTGTATCCAAATAACTCTTTGTGGAAAAATGTTTATTGCACACTGTACATTCGAATTTTTTCTCACCTAAAACACAAAAGTTTTACTAATACATACAACCTTCGAAATATCGATAAAAAAATATAAAGTAAATTTGATTTACCGGTATGAATCACAAAGTGTTTATCCAAATTACTCTTTGTGGAAAATTTTTTATTGCACACTGTACATTCGATATTTTTCTCTCCTAAATCACAAAAGTTTTACTAATACATACAACCTTCGAAATATCGATAAAAAATATAAAGTAAATTTTATTTACCAGTATGAATCACAAAGTGACTATCCAATTCCCCCTTTCTGAAAAACTTTTTATTGCACACTGTACATTCGAAATTTTTCTCACCTAAAACACAAAAGTTTTACAAAAACATACAACCTTCGAAATATCGATAAAAAAATATAAAGTAAATTTGATTTACCGGTATGAATCACAAAGTGACTATTCAAATAGTCCTTTCTGGTAAACTTTTTATTGCACACTGTACATTCGAAATTTTTCTCACCTAAAACACAAAAGTTTTACTAAAATATACAATCTTCGAAATATCAATAAAAAATATAAAGTAAATTTTATTTACCTGTATGAATTAGAAAGTGTGTATCCAAATGACTCTTTGTGGAAAAAGGTTTATTGCACACTGTACATTCGAATTTTTTCACACCTAAATGACAAAAGTTTTACTAATACATACAACCTTCGAAATATCGATAAAAAAATATAAATTAAATTTTATTTACCAGTATGAATTAGAAAGTGTGTATCCAATTCCCCCTTTCTGAAAAACTTTTTATTGCACACAGTACATTCGAAATTTTTCACACCTAAAACTCAAAAGTTTTACTAATACATACAACCTTCGAAATATCAATAAAAAAAATAAAAGAAATTTGATTTACCGGTATGAATCACAAAGTGACTATTCAAATAGTCCTTTCTGGTAAATTTTTTATTGCACACTGTACATTCGAAATTTTTCTCACCTAAAACACAAAAGTTTTACTAAAATATACAATCTTCGAAATATCAATAAAAAAATATAAAGTATATTTTATTTACCGGTATGGATAAGAAAGTGATTATTCAAATTGCACTTTTTGAAAAACTTTTTATTGCACACTGTACATTCGAAATTTTTCTCACCTAAAACATAAAAGTTTTACTAAAATATACAATCTTCGAAATATCAATAAAAAATATAAAGTAAATTTGATTTACCGGTATGCATTTTAATGTGACTATTCAAAGATCTCTTTGTGGACAATTTTTTATTGCACATGGTACATGTAAAATTTTTTATTTTCTGATGAACGTCGGTATTTTCTGTTACGGCCGGTATTCCGTGATTTTCAGTTCGGTGATTGTTTCTCATTAAATATGACCAAAATCTTTTGGGACATAACCGACAAGCATACTGTCCTTTTCCTTTGTGCTGCAGCTGAACGTGTTGCATCAGAAAATTTTTGCTAGCGTAAGAATTCTTACAATTTTTGCAAGGATGTCGTTTTAAAGTATGTTTTGATAGATGCTTTATCAGACTTGTTTTCTTTACATGCGCAGCTCCGCAAAAGTCACATACATAATTAAGGCTGTGGTTAGGATAGTGTTGCAATAATAAGGCATGGGAACTGAATTCTTCTTCACAAACAGGACAAATGAAAGCCAAGGGCTCTATACTGGGGATGAAACTATTAACAATTCCAGAGGGAGATTTTGTGAGATGATAAATTGCTTCACTTTTCTCGTCGGGCTTTTCATCAGGGTTTTCTGTTTTAAAAACAGATTTATCAGTTTGTAAATCGATCAAAGCACTTGATTTTGTGTTTTTATCACTTTTGAAACTGAAAATATTTGATTTTGATTTATCACTTTTGAAATCAATTAAAACATTTGATTTTGGGTTCTTATCACTTTCAAAATCAGATTCTGATTCAAATTCTGACACAAAAGATTCTAAATCGTTACATTCATCAATCAGACATTCGTTTTTGACAACAAATGCTAACTTAAGATTGGAATAGTCACTGCTACAATTGTCTTGGTATACTTTTTCAGCTGAAATGAAGAATATAATCAGTAAAAAAATACAAATTAAAATGGAGAAAATAACTGTGACCACTGACTGATGCTAAAAGTATTTCAGAATATATGTGCTGCATGATAAATTTTGAGTGACTGCTGAAATAGTGATGAGCAAGGCAGCGGAATTGGTATGAAAAATACGTGCATCATATAGAATTACTTGATTTAAATGCGAATGAAAGTGGCAATAATGTTTCTCATGTTTGTGAATTTCCAACGATATGTTATATATAGGCTGACCATACGTCCGTTCTCATCGTGTCTTGCGCTCGTCCCGTCGTTTTCGTATAATTGTTTGATTTGTCCCGTTTTGCCGATTCACATATTTTCATGGACATAAGATGACTGAATTTTTTTTTTATATTAATCAAAATAATATTTTTAATACATTTTCTTTGGATCTTCTTTGCTCAATAATTTAATTGAATTCAGCACCCCAAAATGATCTAATTTAGATACATTTCAAACAAAAAAATTGCATGCCAGTGTTATTTAAGTTATTTTGGGTGATAAATTCGTTAATAAATGTATGATATTGGAAAAAATATGGGTGGGCAAATATATTTTGTTGGTAGTATATTTCCATAGCGATATTGAGGGAAAATTTTTGAACGTGCAACAATTTTTTTTTATATAGAGTGGGGACATTTATTCTTTTAGTCCCGTTTTGGGTCCTGGGAAATATGGTCATCCTAGTTATATACTAAGCCAGTGATCATGTTCTAAGGCATGTGATAAATATAAAACCGAACAGATTGTCGATGTCAAGATAAGAGGATGGTCAAGACCAATGGTGGCCAAACCGTGGCCCACTTGATGTTTTTATTGGCTTTTTTGTGGCCAACAGCGAACTAATTCGTAAACAATTTTTTTATATCGGCACGTTTTCTACGTATACATAAAAAAGCGTTTCGACATATTCGACAGCGTTTTTTTTTAATTTTAAATATAAAAACTATCATATTATTGTTACGTTGTAAAATATTTATGAGTGGCCCTTCAAAGATATGCATTATTTCTTTGGCCCACCAAGTGATTTCATCTGGCCACCATTGGTCAAGACTTATTTATTTAGTTATAAATAGTGTTGAATTATTTGTTTAATATACCAAAAGTCCTTTTTTTTTTAATTTCTCTAAAAATGGTTATTTTTATAAAATAAATTAAAGACAATCTTATTCAATGTTGATCGCATCACATAATCTTAAAAGCATCAAATTAATGCATATGGAAAACACATATGTATGTATCAAATGATAATGCTTACTTGATTGTTTGGTAATGATAAAACAATCCAACTTGTGCTTAAACTCGAGCGCCCCGCTTAATCGTTCAATACATATTTCACATATTTTTAAATCTTCACTAACTCTTTTTATCTAGAAAAAAATTTTGTTGATATATTACTTTGCTAATGGCTCAAACAAATTAACTGTATGTTAACTGCAACTGTAATTCTTTGTTACTTGTATATTAAAGCATTTCGCTATCGTAGTAGAATATTTAGAAGTGCTTTCATTTTTTTCAAATATGAATTTTAAGTTTCTTCTCCCAAAGCAAAACGCACAGTCGACGAAAGAGAAACATTCTGACTTTTCACGTTTAGTTTCCATCTGAGGAACTAAACTTTCGTCGCTAACTCTAAAACGAAAACAATGACAGAATTAAAATTAATAGAAAGTCAACAATTCGAAATAATAACAAGTAAAATCGTTGAAGTTATTGACCGAAACCAGAAATAATATAGAAAAATTAGAATTTATGAATTTTTAAACCAAAATGTCGTTGCGAAAATCGGTTCAAAATAATATTAGTTACTTACGAATTTTTTTTTTGATTGGAGCGAATGACAGACGTCAGCATAGTATAAACATTAATACCAACCCATATTTTGACACAGTCGTACCAGCATTGGTTCGCAGTAGAGCTACCCTTGCATTACCGGTTCGGGTTGGTTGGTTCCCAGAAGCTAACTCACACGAAGCAACCGCACACGAAGTAAACTCACAGGAAGCAAGCTCACACGAAGCGAGCTCACACGAAGCAAGCTCAAACGAGGCAAGCTCACAGGAAGCAAGCTCACACGAAGCAAGCTCACATGCTTTCGAAAATTTTCGTATCATTTATATACTTTGGTACTGACAAAATATTATGGACGTATACTATTCCGTCTAACGTGAAATTCTTTTAACACAAAAACGTATTTTGGTGCTTTCAGTTTCGTGTTAAACGTTTTTGAAAATTTGAAAATTTTCGAAAGCATGTGAGCTTACTTCGTGTGAGCTTGCTTCCTGTAAGCTTGCTTCGTTTGAGCTTGCTTCATGTGAGCTCGCTTCGTGTGAGCTTGCTTCCTGTGAGTTTACTTCATGTGTGTTTGCTTCGTGTGAGTTAGCTTCTGGCCACCAACATATCCATATGCAGTGGTACGAAATACTTGTTTTCTGAGCACGCCCAGGATTGCCAACTTTTTTGTCGACCACTTTGTGAACCTTTACCCCTTTACCTGGGTCTAATGTTTAATTTTTATAATAAATTCACTACTTAAAATGTATTTTCGATACTAGAAACTATTTGTCGGGCGAAAAGGTATTTTGTTGCGAATTTGACGTTTGATATATATACTGTGAATTAATACTGTGACCAATACATTATCCCATTACAAAACCAAAAAAAATCCTCGACGTTGGCAAACCCGCAAAGAAAACCGGGACGATTTTTAGATTGGCCGAACTGACCAACGGACGATTTTCTGCAGTACCCCTAAGTACATTGCCGGAGTAGGTTGTGTCACAGTGCGTGACGATTATACACATAATCAATGTTCATAATTCCGAGTCGTAACAAAACACCGTGAACTAAACAATGTCAAAAGAGACTCGCGCGTGCGAGAGTCGATATTTTTCGAGAATTTCTATAGTGAATTTTTGACATTAGTGACAACAATTGGACCGGCGACGATGGAGGCTGTGGTGCAGTTCCTCAGATTTCTGTGATATTCTCGAATGCCTTCTAGAGTCGTTCGGGTTTTTGGCTCGTCGTCGCGTTTCGAAGGTTTTCGAAGGACTCCGCCAAAATGACGGTCACATACACTGGCGAAGTAGCCACGTGCAGATACTTCGGCTGTTTCCTCAAACTTTTATGGAGGTGAGAGATTTCGTATTCTGCATACGTGCGGAAATTTTCTATGTATTATTATGTGCGAAGTTCAGAAGTACAGTTTTGAGAATGTGTTTGTACTAAATCGGCGATATTCCTTTTAAGATTGTATAATTATTCACAGTAGTAGTGAGGATTTTTTGTAGGGGTCAAAACACAACTTTTTATAAGTATGCGGTGATCCCGCATTTTATGTACGTAAATTGTTTATCGACAAATTTGATGAATAAAAGTTCATTGCAAGTGCTTAAATTAAGATATTTAACTATTTCACGTGTTATTGATGCATTATAAGTGCGTAAATTATTATTATTTTTTTTTTTTGAGAATTTCGATTTAAATTTGGAGGTTATATTTATCAATATTTAACCATATCTTAATGAGTTTATATGTTGTACCTTTTCCGGTCTGAACTATTATGCAAATTTATACAATCTATGGGAAATTATTCGTAAAAACTGACAAATACAACTGCCCTACACATGCACAAGCACAAAGTACACACGAAATTTATTTAGAAACCTAATTTGCAGACTATAATACATAAATATATCAAATAGTTTAATTTAAGCACCTAAAATTCACTTTTATTCGTTAAAATACAAATTTGTTAAAAATAAAAATAAAATTACACCCCTAATGTAATTGTTTTTCATTTGAAAATGTGAATATGTTTAAGGCGTTCAGTTCAGATATATCTCGAAATAATTCTCATTCTTAATTTATTCATAATTTAATAAAAATTAAAAAAAATAGGGTTGATCATTGTCCCCCTGGTGCGGTCCTGATTATACAGAAGAAACTCATTGAATCTTATATTACGAATCATTTCTCAACAATTTTCCATTGAAATATTATGTCCATATTTATTTATTTTATTGCATTGTAAACATTGCGTTATCGTTTCTGAAAAGGAAAACGAAACAGTTGATTTTTCCATGTAATAAAAATCCGTTTGTTTTAATTCATTACTCATAATAAATGACGCATGGCATTTTATCTTTCGCATGTACATAATTCTATAATAGTTTTATAATTCACTTTTTGCGGGAATGTCCGGATTTTGTATATTGAAAGTTTTGTTCGCGGGTTTTTGAATCGTGGAGTTTGCGGTATTGATGAAAAAAATAATGCAGAATGAGTTATCTTGGATTTTTGGAACTAGATTTTGCTGACGTGCAAACATTGACATTCACTTTTGGTTTTTTGTGTTCTTGGAAGTCGAAAAAACCTCTTCAACGTAGAATTCTGATTTCCTGCTCTCCTCAAGTTGATCAAACGAATTTTGATGGGATTTTTTTCAAGGCTTTTAAAAACAATGCTGAGACATTTCGACTCGTACAAAAACTCAATTTGATTTTTCATGAATTTAATAATAATAATAATAATAATAATAAGTTGAAAAATTAAATTGTCAATCTTTCTCAATGGTTGAATAGGAAGTGTGGGAGGCTGTTTGATTTTTTTGGTTTCTTTCAATATATTTTTTATATTTCAAATTCGATTTCGCTTTTGGACCTTAATGGCATGTCATTATTGCTTGACCGCGATTTTCTTTGACTTTCATTTGCTATTTAGAAAATTAAAGTTAAGAAAAAAAATACAACAAATACGATTTCGAATTGGGAACGACTGTTAGATCCTCATACGATTTTTTTTTTCTTATTACATATAATTTTCTTTTCTGACACAATTTGTTGATATACTGCAATATAATTCTATATTAGATTTTTAAACAAAATTTGCACAAAATGTCGAATTTATTTTAAAGATTTTATCGAAATAACAATCAATTCCTTAAAAATTATAGTTATTATATGTATATTATAGAATGAAAATTTTTTTCAGGACTAAACGTATACATTGATTTTTCACTATGTATAGTTTCTTATTGAGCCAGCAGTTTGGCATAGGTACATATTTTTAATGGCAAAATGCAAATGGTACATTTTATTTATAAGATTTTTTTCCTTATTGTTTTTTTCTGTCAATTTCTATAGATTTTGAAGAATTTCTAATTTATTTTTTTAATCTTAAAAAGCTTCAGTTAATAATGAACAATCAAAATACATAAAAATATTAAAACTACTACAAAATAAATAATTAATCTATGAATTTTACTATTCTGATCTTAAGCTCTTATAACATTTATGCGTTTGACCTACTAAACGCCATACAGTGTCATCTTCAAGTGCAATATGCATGTGTTGTCGTCTGAAGCATAAAAGCCACCATTATGAGCAAATCTAACCATTATTCAAATGATTTGCATTCAAAATCGCAACCGTTGAATGACTGTTCAGTCGTATTGTGTCCTCATTGTTTCGCAGTTCCAAGAATCTTTCGGATCTCATGAAATAGCTCTTATAGATTACTATGAAATTAAATTGCTTGAAGAATTTGTGAAATGTGGGTCGAATTTATGATGCACTTATAATTAGTGTACAGCACATTTAGTTTTACGACAAAAGCTTGAGGTCGTTCGAACAAAATCATCTGCATTTCCAATTATAATTATGTATTATTTAAAATTTTATGATGAATTGGATATTTTTATTTTCGAGGCAATAGTTATACCACTCTTGGCAAGTATCTTTAGTGTGACTCACAGATCCATATTAATGGAAATGTTCACGATCCAAACGAATTTTATATTCTGAAAAAAAAACGATGAAAAGAATATAAATCTTGCGTATGATTGACGAATTTATTTTTGTATCTAAACTAAACAATACTATTCCGTATCATATTCTCCGTTCCAAAAATTTACATTTATCACCACTTCCTCCGCAACTCGAACGTTCAATTACAAAATTTGAATTTGAATGTCAAAATCGCATAATTCAACCAGCAACGACATGTGTCAGTTCCGCATTATCGTTGACGATTATGAAACGTTTCTATTACGATTATTGTCAGTCGTAAAACAAATGTATATCGTGACTAAACAACGGACATATTAAAGTGTTAAATTCTTACAACAGTTTGATTTACTTTCGAGATTAACGATTCACCGATAATGGTTCTGCTTTGTGTGTAAACGGTTTATTTACATTGCGCAGAACAGTTGTGCAAATATGCGTGTGGAAATTATTGGTTTTTCAATGACTTATTAATTTCCTGGCATGTTCTTTTGTGAATCATCTTTTACTTCCGTCTGTATTTTTTCGATCGAAATCCTTTTTTGTTCTAAAAAATGTATTGAGTATTAACGGATGCATGTTTAGGAAAATCGTTTAAAATATTACATGAAGTTTATTGTATTGTGATATAATTTGATTTTAATCAACGTATAGAATCTGAAATATTTACGGTTTCCTTTTAACCGCAGACAAATGAAAATCGGCTAATTTTATGAAAGATAAGATCTATTTTTTTTTACTTTCATAAAATCAATACTATTCCGTTTACTTTTAACTGAATACGAATCTTTTAAACCATAAATTTCATTCAAAATGAAATATATTGAAATATGCACAATCGGTGCATTCTAATCTAGATTTTTCAATGCGAAAATGCTGCATTTGCAAAATTGTTGCGTGCAAAATTTTCGATTCATTGACACACTTCGTATTGAATGTTTTTGCGTGCAACAAACTGTTAACCATCACATTACATAAGAACGTGTTATTCAACTTGTAAGGTTGTCTCTCGACTCTCGTACTTTCTGTTGACCCTTTTATCGACTTTTTTTTCAGATTAAAACTTTTACTTGCAGTATTCCAACGAGAATCTGGTTTTTACGCGAGATTTATTAATCCATTGTCTTTTTGTACGAAATCGATATTTTTATCAACGAATAAATTAAAAGAATATATTGAAATCGAGTTTCGTTTATATCTATGTCGATCAATCTTCTTTTCGAACGGTTTGTTTGAGTATCAGTTCATATTTGCACAATTTGAAGGGGCTTCGAGATTTATATAGAACTGTCGCGGCAAATTGTCGCCTGTCGTTCTTCTTACACTTCGACAATACAAAATAACGGATAAATATATCCAATGAGGACATAAAACTAATTATAAATCCATTATCCTTGAACCTCGCGTTTGAAAACAGATCGTTTTTCGGCATCTCCGTACAACAGTGTTTTAGCTTTGCACGCTCATTGTGTTCGTTGTGTATTTTTTTCCGACAGTTTGCCAATTCAAGGCTGTTCAAAATAATGGTTTCGTTCATTATAGTCGTCTAACGCTTTTTTGATATGGCTAATTTTGGATTTTTTCGAGTGAGCCATCCGAGAGACCGAACTCGCCTACATTTAATTGCTTCGACATTGGAATTGATCATAGAAAATTTTCTTCGACGCTACAAATAGAAAAAAATGTCGCCGTGAATCGATGGGGCTTAGCTTTTAGTTCAAAACCGTTAGATAAGATATATTGAACAAATATTCGAAAAAGTCGTCCAACCGTTTTTATCGCATAGGTCCTCTATAGTCGATGTTTCCTGTTCCGACCGAAAAGACGTATCGTTCTATTTCCTATGTGAGTTTTTAATAATTTTTCTTTGTATTTTAAATTGGTTTTCATGTCGCGAATGGAGACCATTCATGTCGCCTGTTGCGTGTACTACGAGTAGTACTGGTATAATTATTTCATTTAAAACGCCTGCATAATTCCGTGGCTTTATCTTTTCTTCCACGAAGTGTTTGAATCATTTTCTAATCATTGACGGATTATGCAATGAGTTTCGTGATTTATTTATATTAAATTATCCCATAATTTGATACTGAATGGGGTTATCATGAATTGAAGATGCTTTTTTTATTATAGAGTTTCCCAAACTATTTTCACGTAGAATTTTTAATTCTAAAGATTTTTTTTTTAATAGAAAATTTTAGTTTTTGATTTCTAGAATTGAATGGAATAGTTTTGACGGTTTTTTTTCGCCTTGCATGAACTTTAAATTGAAATAAATTATTAAGTAAATAAAGAAGTTTCTAACATTGTTTTAGAATAGTTGCATGATTTGAAATCATCTCTATGTAATATTTCAAATCCAGTGAAAACAATTCCTGGTTTCAGAACCCTTTTGAGTTAGCAGGCTTCAGTGCAAGTAATTGTAAAAAATATTATTAATTTAATTAGTGATTTCAAACAAAATGTATATGGGACTGCCATAAAAATTAACATGGAACAACTTCGACTTATTAAAATTAGCTATTTTTTAATCTAAATAGATTTGAAATTGCTTTGAATATTTTGTAGGATAAATATTCAAAACAATTTCATCACAGACAAGTTTAAGAAATTCTGATACATTCGATATATGTAACGTACACTTCTAGATAAGACCACTTTTAACGACATTTCTGTTTTTCCCCCTATAAGATATTATATTTATCAAGAAATTAAATACTTTAATCTCAAACCAATAGTACAACCATTCCCGTTCACCAATAGTTCAACTTCAATAATCGATAAGCCACAAAAAAGAAAATACACTTCAACGATCCATTCCGAAAATACCAATTAAAAAAAATCATCACCGATTTTTTGCAATCTCAAACCAATGCTATAATATTGCACATATTCGTCTATCATTATACCAAACAAAAAAACCATCACCAATTCTTTCAATCTCAAATCAATGACAAAACATTGCACACATCTGTCTACTAATAGCCTATCTTCGACAACCAATAAACCATTATACATAATGAAAAAAGACATCTTTATAAGTCTATGACCAATAACCGTACCGAACATCAATCGCTTAAAACACCAAACAAAAAAAACCATCACCAATTTTTTCAACCTCAAACTAATTGCACACACTTGTCTATCAATATCCCAATTTCGATATCCAATAAACCATTCTACACAATGAAAAGGAGACATATCTCTACAATCCGTTTTCGTATCAAACTTTAACCTCTTAAAAAAGAGCATCGCCGATTTCTTCAATTTCTAACCAATGGTACAATATTGTACACATATCCAAACTTCGATAATGAACAAACCATTCTACACAAAGAAAATAAAATAAGACAACCCATTTCCGTACCAAACCTCAATTTCTCAAACCTTCAAAATTACAAAAACCATCACCAATTCCTTCAACCTCAAACCAATGACACAGCATTCCATCAACCAATATCCTGACTTTGATAACGGAACAAATAATTCTACACAAAGAAAATAAAAGAAGACACACCTCTACAACCCATTTCCGTACCAAACCTCAATTTCTCAAACATCCAAATAACAAAGACCATCACCAACTCCTTCAACCTCAAACCAACGACATAACATTCCATCAACCATCAATTCCATCATTATCCCAACTTCGACAACCAACAAACCGTTCTACACACCGACAAGAAGACACACCTCTACAACCCATCAAACCTCAATTTCTCAAACATCCAAACAACAAAGCCCATCATTGACTCTCTTACAACATATTCGAGTCGATAATTGCCATTGCTGCACCCACGTCTCCGTCCGACCGTAAAGTGCGAAATGGCCGCCGCGAAAAATACGTGCAAAAAGAAGCCATCCCGTTGCCAGATTCTCTTCCGAGCCGTTGACGATGGCATCAGACGACCTCTTTGTCTGCAATGGTCTCTCCTGGTTTCAATTAGACGTCTAATCCTGGCCGGGTTGCGCAACTTTTGCGTCATCGTTCAATTATTGCGGCTCCATTGTGGCCAGGTGCTTCTGGTGGTTCGTCGGATCGCTATGTCTGCGGAATTATTTTGGGTTTTTTTTTGGTATTCTTTGATGTGTTGGTTTTATGTTTTTGTTGTTTGGTTAGTGGATGGTTTGAGTTTGGCGGATGTGTGTTTATTGAAAATCGTTTAAAATTAAATTTGAGAGTTGGTTTGATGAATATAGGACGAAATATTGACAGTTCACTTTCATTGTATGGGGCGTTACTATAAAAGAGTTTGCTATAAGCGTTACCATAGATAGACATAAATTGGTTATTGTATTATAATACAGTGGAAATCGTTTAACACAAATATATTTATTGTGAAAAATCGGTTAACGAGAAATAATACGTAGTCGTGACAAAATGTGTACGTATATTATGACGTTGAAAATCTTTCAACACGAAAAAATGTTTCGGTCTCTTCAGTTTCGTGTTAAACGTTTTCCACTGTATATAAAGTAAATAGATGTTTTTTTTTCATCTGTGGACTCTTTTATGTGTTCGTTAATGATGTTGATTAATGGGGAGTTATATTAATATTTTATGAAATATTATATAGCAAAATTGCGCTATAAATATATGAAAAATTCTTAAATGGTATCTGAAAGATTAAAATTCGTATGAAAATAATGCTATTATTATCTAAATTTTTGAATATCCATATAAAAAAGTTGAATGAAAATGATCTTTGCTTTCAAGATCAAATTTACGATTCTTTTATCATCATTTGATATCAATTGAAACAATTTGAAACAATTCTTTCTTTTTTGTCTAAATTTTTGAATAAGTGTTCATTTTTTTTTCTTTCTTTCAAAATAGAGTTAACAATTTTTGAAAAATCGGTTAAAAAAACCTTATCACAGTTAAGTCATCAAAAATCAAAGATTGCGTAATGAACATTTTACGAAAATTTGTGGTCAAAGATAAGAAAAACAACTCAATTTTCTCACTGTTAATTTCAATGCGCATAACACATGTACTTACAATTATTTACAACCACATAAATTAGATCATCAATCTAGTCGAGTATAAATGCTCGATTGCGCAAATCTTGTTTCCACGTTGTAAAAATGGTTTTTAAAAACTATTTAAGTATGCAATGTCTAATTACTTAAAACACGCATATAGTTTTGTTATTACTCACTATTTCTGAATCACAAATATTTCCCTCGATCTTGATTCCGCTAAATTTGGAAGTGTTCGTGTCAATATCGATTTTGGTGGTCGCGTGTGTCGTTGGACCTGTGAATTTTTACCTTTTCAGCCCTTTCACTTTTGCATTTGTGTTATAACATATTGTAAATTCAAGGCTTATGCGGAAAACCGTTATTTTTCCTGCGAACTTGAAGCATTTCCTCGTAAGCCTGTCGATGTGAGAAGTTCGATTTACATGACTATGCTAAAATTAATAATAAATTGAAGTATCAGCATGATTTCTTATCATATGAAATCATCAGATTTCGATGGATGTATTCATACAATATTATGATTATTTTGAATTGAATACAAATATTGATTCTAAGTATCAATTTAAGGCAAAAATGATGATTCTATGTATTTTTTCATTTGAAAACTTCTATATTTTTCTATAGCTAAAACATTGTTTTAATTTAAACTTCTTGGATCTTTTAGATAAAAAAAAATCTGAATCCAAGCATATATTATATAATATAGCCTATATTACCCTACCCTAGCCTATATCCTGTATTATATAGGGTAGCTACTGAAAGACTGAAGAGTTTGGAAAAGACATGACTTCTCCATTTTCAATATTTTTTTACAGGTTTTATAGAGCATCTTTTGGAGATCAAAATGACTACATATGATATCGAGCAACGATTAAAACTCATCAGATTTTTCTATTTCACAATCAGTGAAAAATCCATTATTGAAACTCGCAATACAATTTTATGACTTTCAATAACTGAATAATAAAAAAAGCAATGAATTTTACTCGTTGCTGGACTTCTAATATATCCATTTTAATCTCCAAAGGTTTCTCTATAACCTGTAAAAAAAATAATAATTAAAAAAAAAATTGAAAATGAATAAGTTATGACTTTTTCAAACACTTCAATCGTTCAGTAGCCGCTCTGTATAATATAAAGTAATTTCGCCAAAATGTACCATACTTTAAAAATAGATAATCCTAATATCGATACTATTTTACACTTATAAACCATTTAAACTTCTTCAAATGAAAATTTTCGAAATTACAGAATATCATCTCTATTTCGATTCGCATGCAGTCATGCACACAATGTGCAAATTGACAATGACAACAAAAAAAAAACCACGTTTCCTCCAACACGTAACAGCAGTCAGGGTCGACACATAAATGGCATTGTGATATATTCGCATTTTATGTAATCGTAAAATTACGAAACGCATTCGATCGAATGGGAAATTTCAATGTCGACGCGTTTTTGCGATCTTCGAATGAATTTTTATATGGATTTTCTGAAACGATATTTCTGTTAAGATTCAGATGGTTTTATTTTATATTTATCCAGTGTATTATTATTTTTATGTGTCCCGTTTATAAACGATATAATAGTGCCTTTTTTAAGCTTTTTGAATGATACAGTAGTACAGTTTTATCGCTTCGAATAAAATCACGCGGATGTAATGATATTCGTTTAGATACAATTGGAACGATTTTAATTTTCTATATGAGTTTTCGAAAGTCGTTCGCACTCTCACCTCCAAATAGAAACACGGTTTTTGACTTTTTGAAATAAAAAAAACAAACAGCCGAATCATTCCGCCCACGAACCTTTCGAAAGGCTCTTTCGAACGTTTGAACTCGATACGCGTGCTTGGTACCTGTTGTACCGACAATAAAAGGTGGTAAAAAAAAATCTAATGGTCAAGGTGAATGAGGATCGCCGAAGAACTGCGACCTGTCAGAGATGGTAAACACGCTGCATTGAAATATTTAAAAATATATATATATATATTTCATATCAAATTTCGATTACGCATAATATTTCACTCATAAGATTGATTTCACAAGATAAAAATATTTTTTCAATATAAATTTTCTCATATTTTAAATTTCTCATATGATTAATTGTTACTGTTAATGAATCAATAAAACTTTCATAATTTTTAATAAATTCATAATTTGTCTATTCTCCATTTTATTTTGAACGATTTTTCAAAATATAATGAATTGTTCACTAATATAATAATAATATATTTTAATACGATTGAAAATTTTCCATCCCTGACTCGCATATACCATCATAAATAAATAATTGTCTTATTATAATCTGGTTTTCTTGGCGTTCTTTTTTTATCTCATTGTCAGTGCTATTAACTTTTTTGTACAGAAAATATTTTCGCGTTATACACAAGGCTAGTGATTGCTCTCGTATGTTATGAGAATGTCTAGTTGATGGGATCTTATGAAAATTTATTTT
Organism: Hydropsyche tenuis; assembly: GCA_009617725.1. Classification (NCBI taxonomy): domain Eukaryota; kingdom Metazoa; phylum Arthropoda; class Insecta; order Trichoptera; family Hydropsychidae; genus Hydropsyche; species Hydropsyche tenuis. The sequence continues at coordinate 38,586 of VTON01000150.1, read as the reverse complement.
GATTAAATATGATAATATACAAGTCGTCTGTTTTATCTTTTGATGATCACTAAATTATGCTAAATTGGATGTTTTTTTAACATAAAATAAAGTTTATTAATCGAATATACATTTCGATTTTTTTAATGGAAAATTTTCGATACATTACGAAAGATTATTGAAAAAAATATGTAAAATAGCGTACAAATAATATATTTTACAATTATATATAATTTTTATTACATGTCTTTACAATATTTGTATTTTTTTTTCTAAACTGAAGTTTCGACCGACATTTTCCTTTTTTAAGTGAAGTCATGTCCATTCTTTCAGTCCATCTCAATTAGAGGTTCGACGATAATTGAAATACCACCAAAATTCACAAAATACTTTGCTCGTACATCGAAATTAATTTCGACGTCACAAAAATGATAACTCGCATCTCTGAACCTCTGAATAGCAATTTTAAACGACTAAACATTCGCCTTTGATGAATAATGCATGAGCGACTTCTACCCGAGTGTGTAATAAAACTCTTTAACGTTCGCGAATTTAATTTATACATAATAGGGAAAACATTTCGACTAAAACGAATTAGCATATAAAAAAAATCGCGCGGTTCGAATTGCATGTTTATTTGATTATCGCATTAAGTTCATGGGCATTGTTAGTTTTGTTGATCATGAAATTCATTCTTTATCAATTTTTCGAATTCGTTATTTATTTTATAAGTGTGTCATTTTTATTTTATCATCTGATGACGAATGTGTTTTCACAATTTCGACAATCAAAAAAGACTTTGGCGTGTTTTTGCATTTCAAATCATCTTAACGACTACCTGTATTTTGCGGAAAAAAATACATTGTGTCTGAAAAAAAAAAGATTTATATCACACCACAAAACAGTCATCCGAACAACCATCCACGTTTTGATAGTTTTCCAATTTTCTTCAAGAACACAGAAAATCATCTAAACATTAGATGACATTTCGAGAACAGCTGCGATTTCGACAAAATCCCAACATTTTTATTTCCGGAAAATCCCTATCTTCCAATCGATAGTCACGCATTTTCACAAATAGAAACTTCGCAATTTTCCTCTAAAATCTGCGAGTTTTCCTCACTCAATAATACACCGAATTGGAGTCTCTATTCTTTCTTGGAAAATTATTATTTTTCAATCTTTAGTCACACATTTTCACAAATGGTCCATTCCATTTTCAATAGTCAATTTTCTTCTAGAATCTGCAAATTTTTTCTCACTCAATAATACATCAAATCGGGATCCCTATTTACATTCCCAGAAAATCTTTATCTTTAAATCGATACTCACGAAATTTTAAAAAGAGAAACTTTACAATTTTTCGCTAAAATCTGCAAATTTTTTCTCACTCAATAATACACAAAATACAAGTCTCTACTTTTATTTTCGGAAAATCCTTATCTTCCAATCGATACTCACGCATTTTCAAAAATAGAAACTTCGCCATTTTCCTCATGAATCTACGAGTTTTTCCTCACTCAATTATACTCGAAATCGGAGTTTTCTAACAAATAAAATCAGATTTACCACCTGGTGTTCAATGGCGTGTGTTTGTTGTGAGTCAATCGGGAAATATCGTCATTCATGGTTCGATATTGGTGTTTTCAACCTTGGTTTCGAAATGAGGTTGTCGTGTTTGATTATGGAAGTGCGTGTGATTGCCAGACAGAATGTATGGAATAGTTTTTTAGGTTTTTCATTCGTTATCGCTTGTGATGGTTTCGTTAATTTTCGTATTGTAATTTGAAAGGATTGTGTCATAAGTTTGCAAATTTATTAGTTTTTCGATGGAAAAAGTTGTTTTTTAAAAAAATAATATTGGAATTGATTGAAATCGAAATGATATGTCAAGTATGATTGATATCTAAATATTTGTTCAGTATTGAATGATTTTTTTTATATATTGAAATTAAAATTCTCATTTTTATGCTGATTGATACTAGAATTTTCAATATTAAATAAACCAATTATATTTAAAAACAGGAAAACTAAAAATATCGCGATGATACACTAAAATATGTAAAAGAACAATAAATCTTTCATACAAAAATATGTATGAATCAACCCATTTTTCGCCTTTATTATGCTCAAGTATCTTTTTTCATCCATTACGAATTAATTGATTTTAACTATCATTTTCCACTAAACACCGCAATTATTTCCCATTCAAACATCAATTAATCTTCTTCCGACGTTCTGTAAATCCACACCCTTCAACATATACATATTTTTCACATATATTTTCAGTATTTTATCTAGAAAAACCGACAGATACCCACAAATTTCAGGTGCACGATTCGAACGACGCGTACGCTTTCAAACTAATGAAACCGACACCAATTCGTACCGCACACTGTTAATGGTTGTTGTTAAAAACTATACATAATTGTATTTTCGGTCATCAACTTTCCTCGAATGCGGTAAAACGTATCGCTAATTAATATGTATGCAATATTGCGAATGACTGTCGTCGACCCCTATTATAGTTATCGGGTCGTTATCGAGTTCGATAATTTTAATGGATTCTATAATGTGAAACTATTATATTTTCAATTCGACTAATATAGATATAGTTGTTGGAATGTTATTTTTTTATTTTTTTAATAAAAAAACTGAAAATTTCATTGTTCCGACATGAATATATTGATTTGGGCGGAAATAAACAACTTTGTACCCGTTGAAAATAATCGATTCGTATCCGATCACGCCATATTTTTTTATTTCTAAAGTTAAATGAACTCTGTAAACCTTCATTTAACTTTTATGTTCATCAAATATAAAAAAAGATCATTTTAATAAATAAAATTAGAATTCAAATCTTGATTGTTTCGAAAAAATATTTTTACACAATCCAAATCGTAGACGTTTGCAATTTTTCATCCCACTCTACTAAATTGAAGGATAAGTCAGAGCATGAGTGATCATAATTTGTCGTATGATTCAAAAGCGACGTGATGATGCCAAATGAAAGACGAGAATTCATCTCAAGTGTGGAAATCTTCGAAATTAGACGGAAAACTTTCAGAGAAAAAGTCTTTGAAACTCTGCACTAACGACAAGATTATTCTTCTTTGATGTTCTCTAATTTATCTATTTGTACCGTACAGACATGGACTATCTTTTCCATAATAGATCTGAACTATATTTACTCGACAAATCCATTCAATCATTTTATAAATTTTGCATCGGCGCCAAGTACCGTTGAATTTTTAACAGTTCCATGAATGAAAATGCGGTAATAGTTTCGTTTCACGCGATCGGAATACCTAAAAAAATATTGGGAATCCAACCATTTGTCCATATCGATTGTATGTTGACGACCTGCCGTTAACCTTTCGAATCTAACACTTTGTAACCAACAAAAAGTTCATCAACTCGTTCAAAATCGATAAATCGATGTATAGTCGAATGTTTCGCAGAATATTTACGAATACATACTTGTTTAATCATATTCAAAAATATACGATTATCGATTTTTCAATGCGTAATCAATGTTTCGAAACATTTGCACATAAAATATTCATATATATATTTTCAGGAATATCCAAATGGTTATTTGATTACTGCGTGTTTTTTTTCAGTTTCACATTTCTCCTACGATAATTATCGAAAATTCAACACGCGTACGTAACCACAAATTCGTGGAAACAAAATGTCGTCATCGTCCATCAAACAATCCGTGTGGTTTTTTTATTATTTTATATAAATATATCCTTTTTCAAGCTTTTTATTATTAATCCTTTTATTGTTAGTGTAATATGCGTCGCGGATTCTCTTTGTTGTAAATGTCCCAAATGTGAGCGTTTCGCGTTGACCTTTGAAGTCGTTTACCTTCATGTTTCTTGAAACGCGATCTACCTTAAAATATGCCTTACAGATGTACATTGAAGACATTGAATAGTTCTTGTGCTGATTTAAGATCCCTGATTACGATTTTTATTATATTCTAATGACTTTTTTTATGTTTCGTTAATCAAAAGACGTGTTTTTTTTATAATTGCGTGAGCACGAATGACCCTGCGTTTACATGCACATATATTTCGGTTTGCTTAATGTTGGGAAATGTGGAAAATCGTTTGACATTTTCACGGTCGAGCTCTTACGTTATGGAAGATAGAATTTTCACCAAATGTGACCTACGAGAGTGTTTCGTAAACGTTTTCATCGAAGGTGGAAATGTCAGACACTTTCAAGAGCTCGTTATATAATTCGCCTTACGTATTATTATCGAGTATTATTTGGAGTTTATTCACTATATTTTAGTAATTTATAAACTATAAATGACGGTTGATTGAACGTAAATATAGAATTTGTCAAATTGGAATTATCTCTGTTTTAAAAAAAAGGTTTCCAATGCCTGAATTGGCTAACTGGCGCCAGACACTGTCGCCTCCTTGTCTGGAGGGGTCTTTTATTGGCTGAATCAGAAGAAACATTATTCTTTTACTTTGTTTTTTTAACTCTAAAAATAGTAAATGTATTAATAAATAATCAAGATTTATTTGTCAAATTTTACAGATCAATACTTTTGCCAGAATATTAAAATAACATATTTTTCATTCTTTTCAGATGGAAAGGCAGCATATACAAATTAGTGTGGCTGGATTTACTATGTTTCCTCGGTTTCTATTATATACTCAATTTCACATACAGATGGGCATTAGACGAACACGGAAAAAGGTATATACTGAAAAAGTCCCATTTCTTTACTTATTCAAACTTTTTTTCTTATATTTATAAACATTTCAGAGTGTTCGAGAGTATTGTACATTATTGTGATACATACAGTGATTTGATTCCGTTATCGTTCGTACTTGGTTTCTATGTATCTATAGTTATGACTCGATGGTGGAATCAGTATACCAGTATACCATGGCCTGATTCTATTGCTGTTTTTGTCAGTGCCAATATTCACGGACAGGTAAAAAATGTTCAGATTATTTTTAATAACATTCAATGAATATGTGTATAATTTTTATTTATGATTTCAGGATGAACGTGGCAGGTTAATGCGACGCACAGCCATGAGATATGTGTGCCTTTGCCTCACCATGGTGTTGAGTATGATTTCGCCGAGAGTGAAAAAACGCTTTCCGACTCTCGATCATTTCATAGAAGCTGGTCTTCTTTTGGAAAGTGAAAAAGCTATTATTACTGACTTGAATCAAAAGTTTCCTAAGCCCTCGAAACATTGGTATTATATTTATGCAAATTTTATAATATTTCTTATCATGGGCAGTTATAATCTTTTAGATTATATTACAGGTTACCAATTGTATGGTCAGCTAGTATAATTACACGAGCTCGTAAAGAAGGCAGAATACGTGATGATTTTTCTGCAAAAACTGTGATAGATGAATTAAATAAATTTAGAGGACAGTGTGGCCTTCTAATTAGTTATGATACTATAAGCGTACCTTTAGTATATACTCAGGTCAATATTTTTGTCATTTTTTTTTCAGTTATTGATTCCAAAATCTAAAATATATTCCATTACTTTTAGGTAGTAACGTTAGCTGTATACTCATATTTTTTGACGTCCATTATGGCTAGACAATGGGTTGAAAATAAACCTGCGAAAGATAATCAGTCTGGTGTGCCTAATAATATTGATGTATATTTTCCTATATTCACCACTTTACAATTCTTCTTTTATATGGGATGGTTGAAAGTGGCCGAATCGTTGATTAATCCTTTCGGAGAAGATGACGACGACTTTGAAGTTAATTGGATGATAGACAGGAACTTACAAGTAATATTCATTAACGATACCCTTTTTTTATATAAAATAATTCGAATGTTATAACTGTTAAACAAAGGTTCTACAAATTTTGTGCGTATTCAAATATTTATATATAAACATTTTAGGTGGCTTATTTAATTGTTGACGAAATGCATCATGAACATCCAGAGCTTATTCGTGATCAATATTGGGAAGAGGTATTCCCGACGGAGCTGCCGTATACGGTTGCAACAGAGTCTCAAAGGGATCAACATCCGTTGCCTTCGACAGCTAAAATTGAGGTACCTGTAATGCAACAGGGAATGGTTATGGGTACTCCATCAGCTATTAAAATTGATGAAATGGATGCGCAAGATCAGACAGTGAGTTACAAGTTTGCGCCACCCGAGGTTAGATTTGTTGAATGTCACGTTTGACGAGCTTGCATGCACTATTTCGTTTTTTTTTCAAGAAGGATTATTTTGGCACGTAATATTTGTGCTAATTAATTTGACCTAAGGTGGCAGTGCTCGTTAGATTACTTATTAAGTAAAAAATGTATCAAGTTGTTTTTGTTTGTGACTAATTGTAATATTTATGTGCAAATTTATTGTGATTTTTTTATTTAGAAATTATTCACGATCTTGAATGCTTGCTTTATGTGTGCTCTTCACTAAATTGTATTATTTTATTTAGTTTCATTTTTTAATTCGATAAATATTTATATGATGTAGATCAGGCGTCGGCAAATTCCGGCCCAAGGATTGAATCTTGCTTCAAAAACTATTTTTAAATCGATCAGTTTTAACTTTTTAATATCAGTTTTTTTGTTGTCCTTCGAATAGAATTACTTAAATAAATGTCTTCGAGTTGCTATCTGGCTCATTGAATCTTAAATTTTTACATTAAAATTTTTATGTTTTAAAGTTTGCCGACTCCTGCTTTAGATATTGTGACTAAAAATATATTTTCTATTTTATTATAGAAAGAATCTGTGCAATGACGTTTTAGATCATATTATTTAATTTAATAATATAACTTGTTGATAAAACAATTGTCAAAATTTTCGACTAGTTCAATTGTATTAGTTCTTGTTAATCATTGAAGTTAAACAATAAGAAGAGCAGTCAATAGATGGACAAAATTTTGATCTGAGAAAGAATGAATGATTTTTATTTATTCTGAGAATAGAAGAGTTGATTTTCAGTTCTTGAACTCTTAAGAGCTATCTTGTTGTCAGATTTTGTAGTAAACATACTCAAAAAGGATTATCTATCGAGTAAGCCAGTAGATTTTATTAGAGATAAACCAGTATTACAATAGATTTTATATAAGTTCATACATGATAATGATTATGAATTGAAATAAATTTCTTTGAAAAAATTCCCGTCATTGAGCAGATTCAAATTATTATACATATGTATTATAAAACTTGTGGCTTTAATAATTTTTTTACATTCCAAACCAGGTAAGTGCAATTGTTTTAATTATTTTACCCTCATTACATATTTACATAAATTGCATGATCCACGTGGTAGTTCATATGCAAAATTAAGGGAGTACATGTTTTTTTTGTGAGCACTTTGTGTTTTATTTATAGTTTTATTAGTGTTTCAATTTTAACAGCATGCATTATAATGTGTAGATTATGCCCCCCACATCCTAAAACCGAACCTAGGGCCAGAAACTTTATTGTGGCCCCTCTTTTCAATGATTTTTTTAAATACATTTTTTTATGGTGTAGATAAAAGTAAATGTTAATGTGTGTATTATTTTTTACTTGAAATATGTATAGAATTTTTCAAATTATCTCTTAAAAAAACAATAATTTCATTCCTGAGAAGTTCAAATGTTGCAAAATAATTTCCCATAAAATATATTTGATTTATTGATTATGGATTTTCAATAATAGTGTATTAAATTAATGCTTTTGCATATTTATTTTTGTCTTCTAAATTTATTGATATCATAATTATTATGTCATTAATAGGTATGTCATTATAAAGTATGGTTGCTTTGATAACAAATCGATTTTGTCATTGCAACAAAGCGAGTTATAAACTTCATCGAAAATTTTGTAATAAAAAAAGTAGTTTTGTTCATCTTTAAAAAAATGGTTTTTGTCTTTTCTTATATACAGAATTATATTTAAAACTCATTCAAATATTAAATGCTTATTTATAAATATAAAACTATGATTCTGTTAGTTTTGGGTACCATCAGATATTCAATTAGTTGCTCATATAAATCTTATTTGGTATAATTTTATATAATATTTAGTTGGATAATATGCACATTACAAGTTTTTATATTGTAATTTTTTTATTACCATTATAACGCATGCTTTATATGTTGTTGTTTTTTTTGTAATTAGTCAATTATCTATTTATTTCAAATATATTTTTGTAGGTAAATTTGAAGTATTTTGTCCAAATTCATGTTTAATTTAAATTATCAATTTTGTTTGTGATATCAATGTCTAATAATAATTAGCATTGTTCAGCTTAAATTAAATATTTTCATAAATTTTTCAAATACATTAACTTCTCTTTTCCATAATTGTAAATTTCATTTTAACACAAAGGGAAATTAAGTGTTTCATTTTATGTTTTCAATTTTTGTAATGAACAGTATATTAATGCATTTTTTTATCAATTCAGCATATTAACAATGATGATGCCGTATCTGGAATACATTTTTCTGCCACTGGTGCCAGGAGCATTCGTAGAAAACCATCCATCGGATCATCGTTATCTATTCACTCTAATGCGAATAGCACTGCACCTAATTCATTACCTAGAGTGGCTTCTGTCACCCAAATGATCAAAAGACTATTTTCTAGAGAAGATCAAAGTAGACCAAGTTCTCAAACAAATGCTGAAGGAGGTATTTTATTATGATTATATGTTATTTGATTTCTTTGTGATAACATTATAATTAAAACATTTATTTTTCAGGTATGCGTCCTGAAACTGCAAGTGGAATGAGTGTTGCTGGAAAGTTCGGAGGAAGTATGCGTATTACTGACCAAGTTATTGAAGAACTTGACGAACAAAATACTATTACTAGCATGGCGACTAAAAATGAACCAAGGTTAGTCGTTAGATAAAAAAAATATCTAACCACATTTTTGTTATATATCCATGTTTTATGAAAAAGTTAATATTTGTTTCGATAAATTCAAACATTATTTTATAGACCGTTGGCCTCTAGTTTATTTGTTCCTCCGGCTCCTAGTGCACCAGTTAATGTACCTATGGGTTCTCATTCTCGTACACATTACCCGAGTGAACCTCCACGTAAGTTTGACATTTCATATGATCTTGTTAGTTGAGCATTTTATAATAATCAAAATATATTTAAATTATTTAATTGTTAAGTTGCATGTTTGTTATATTGGTTGGATTTTTTTATATCTTAATTCGTGTTGCATAGAAATTTATTTGTATTTTGTGATTCGATTGATAAGGTTTTTTTTTTTGGATAAATTTAACAAATTACAAAATTTTGCATGTGATAAAAGTTTTTTTTTAATTTAAATGGTATTTTTTTTTTCAATATAATTCAATCTGTAGACGTATTATAGTCATTTTAATGAAATATGTTACCTTGTTCAACAAAATTTCTGATCTAAGAAATACAATCAACCTATCAATTTGCACTTTTGAATTTTAGCACCAAAAGTATTTTATGTGATAATTTGCACAAAGTAACATGTTTATGTTCGTAAATAGGATCAATTTTGATGTTTATTTTAGATGACAATGTTGGATTTGGGGATAGCAATATTTTTCCGAATTCTGCCCCAGTTGGTTGGGACAGTTTTAATTTACCTGCTTCATCATCATCACCTCCGATGGATACAAATCCCACAAATAGTGGAAATAATTCTGCAATTTTAACAGGTCGTTTTCGTCTAGATAGCGATATAGGTCCTTCTTTGAGCGCAGCCGCTAGCCAAACCCTGAGTAAGTTACAAAATTTGATTCCCAACAACAGCTTTCACTTTATTCTGATCACATTTTTTGATCAATATAAAAAAAAAAATCAATTTTTTTTTAAATACTATTCAAATATTTTTTTAATATAAATTGGTGTTGGGCATATAAATTTAAAGAAAACACAGAGTATTTATTCGATTTATTTATTGATATTTTATGTTACTAACATTTTTTTTGAAAATTTGTAGAATTTGCATGGTTTTTTCTGAAATTATTATTTGTTTACTTTTGGCTTTATTAAAACAGCATGTGTAGTTTTATTTTATTATATTAAATATTAATCAATAAATAGTTTTCATATATCAATGATTCAGCATTGTCAAACACATAGTTTTTAACGATAACCAAAATTAAGTAAAAAATCAAGTGACCTTTAAATGTATAATATTTGATCGTTTAATGTCAGCCCGAGATCAATTTGGATGGAATGTTTTTTTAGTTTCAAATTTTAAGAAAAAATATCGGAACTTTTGATGCACCGGAATGATTATCTAGTAATGGACATTATATAATATTGCATATGATCCTTCATTTGAATGTTAAAAAAATGTACGATTATGTCTGCATGATTAGTGCACTTTCTCAATTACATAATCTTTTTTTCACTGTACACTGCATATGAAACAAATATCGATAAACTATAACGTGTATTTTTTGATATTTATATTTACCATTTTGTATAGTCGCCGAAGATGAAGTGGCCAGCACAACATCATCTTCTTCGTTGGAGATAAAAGAAGATGGATTCGATAGATTGAAAAGTATACGCGAAAAAGAAAGATTAGAAAAGTACAAACAGAAGTTATTGGCACGATCAGTAAGTGCGCAGCAGAATCTCGGGGCAGAATTGTACACCGACAACGATATGTTACTGCAAGAGTTAACTAAAGAATCTCAGAAAGGTGATTTATTAGATAGCACGTCTAAAGAAGAAACAGATATCGATAATAATCTCAAAAGAACATGATATTCGATTCCGTTTTACTTGAGTCACTGGAAGTGAACTCGTATGTTTTATAACTATACTGTTTCAAGATCGTTAGGTTTTTTAAATTTAGGTTTAATAAAATTAACTTTATTGTGTAAATAATAAAGTAAGATCCGTCATTAAAGTAAATACTACTTATAAACAATGATTCGTTGAGATTATATTATGACGTTCGAAATATGAAACTAACTTTATAATCTTGTAAGATAAGTTTATCATTACAAAAGTGGTATAAGTTCAAATGTTCAATTGATATTTTAACATATAAGTATAGCGCCGATTGACGAAAGTCTCAGAACAATAAAATGATATAATGAATTTAACGACAAAATGGATTTTTTTTAATTTTGACTTTTGCCACTTTATGAATAACTGCCGATGTGCTTTTTGTGTGTAAATTAATTTATGTTTTATTTGATATATACTCTTTAGAATATTCAAAACTCATTCAATCTAAAATTATGATATTGAATTAATTTGCCACTTCAAAAAGATTATTTTGAAGTTTATATATAATATTTTATATTTTGTACTATTTTTCTTAAAAGCTGCCAATCTGATATTTACTAGTAAATATATATTTTTCTAGATTATATAATATTTAAGAGTTTTCAAAATATTGCACAAAATATTAGCAAATTTATTGTAATTTTATGTTTCTATGATGTTTGCGAGTTTCAACAATTTTTGAATTATTTCTGTCATAAATTAATTTCGAACCTCATTACAATATCAGTATTCATTTTATTTAAACACAAATGTATCCCTTTTAAACATAGTTGAATTAATTACGTAAATGTATAAAACGGTCTGTGATTGATATCAATAGTATTTAAAAAGTGTGCTTTTATAATATATCGCTGTATATACCTTCTTTTTCAAATTAGATCTTCAAAGTTTATTATTCATAACATATTTATGTAAAATAAAATAAAACTGTCGTACTCTTTGTGCAAATGATATTTTTTGTTTGTTAATATGTCACGATTTAGTTAAAAAAAATTTATCTGTTATTTTTTGTAGGAAAGTATACTCATTTCAAAACTAAAATATAACCGTCAATAGTATTTTACTGAATAATTTCACACAAAAGTTTTTAATACAGAGTAAATACTAAGGATAGTAACATTCTTGAAATTAATTCAAGAAAAGGTCTAATATTTTTCAACAAGGTATGAGTACTTATCGCTAAAAAAGTATTTTTTTACAAAAAATTTATTTCCCTTCATGCAAATGCATAAGATAAGTTGAATAGCAGTATTTGAGTTTCGAAATATATTCGTTTAAATATATTTTTAAGAAGTAATCGTTTTATTTTTCATGTCAAAAAAAAACTTTTGTTGATAAATGTATTTAAAGAACCAAATATTTCATTAACGTTTCTTAACAGATCAACTTTCAGCTCCGTAAATGATCGATAGTTTAATATTTTACTTATGCAAAATCATAAGTCATTACTTACGTAACTGCATAATATCCATTTATAAAATTTGATAAAACTTATCATTATCATTTGATATATTTTTATAAACTTCGTAATGACGTAGAATATGAAGAGTAAAATTTTCTTTATTTTAAGTAAATGAAAAGAATATTAACAACAGTTGATTTTTCTCTCCGTAATGATAATTTCAATGACTAATAAATTTTCATGTAAATATTGTAAATGAAGACCAACTTTGAACTTATTTAATTTTTCAACCTTTTTATTAGCATGCTCTGACACACAGCGTTGTTTGTTTGTTTGTTCGAGTAAGTTTTCAAATATCTACACACTCGACGTTTCCATTTCTTTGGTATTTTTAAACACACTATGTGCAGTATGTTGAAAAACAACTGGCATTTTTCAATTTTGTGCTTTTACGTAATGCTCCTACTCGAAAAAAAATAGTAATGATGGTTCAAAATATTATTTCTGAATTATTCAAACTCAAATACTGGTAAACAATGTTTTATTTATTTATGAATTGCACTGATTTCACACATAAGTATTTTCAGATCATTTGTGCTTTCACTCTGTATGTTCAAATGTAATTTATGTATGTACTTATACAATTTACATTTCTAATAAATAACTATATTTTGTTCTATCTATTGTGTACAATTTATTTTTCAGTAAAATTACTTCCAAATTTCATTCCTGTTTATAAAAAAAATTCCTTCGATAAAATGTAATAAATTATTTGTACACATGAAAATGGGGAAGGCGAAGGATGTAGCTCGTTTCTACAATTCAATATGAAATTCATATTGATTATTTTGAAAAACAATGACGCTAGTATTGGGGATACAAGATGGGGCAATAACTTTCACTTAAAAAGAGAACTAGATTATTACTTTTTTAACAAAACGAATCTTTTGAGATTTTATCGAAATGATTATAATGATACCAAATAGAGTGGAAATCGTTTAACACGCAGACGCTTAACGTGAAAAATCGATTAACAAGAAATAGTACTTTAATACTGACAAAAAAAAATGTACGTATACTATAACGTTCAACATGAAATTCTTTTAACACGAAAAAATATTTTGGTCCCGTCATTTTCGTTTCTATTTTTTACAATATTTCGAAAATTACGCTAGCGTCGTGTGCGCCAGTGACCTATTATAAATAACCCCACTCCTGAACGTTGAAGTCCTGCATTACAACACAATTTTATCCAAATGGCAACACTTTGATCCACACACGAACACTACTTCAGTGTACGTTTGACAGTTGTTTTGGCGGTAGACTGCGCGTCAAAATGGGAACGGAATTAGCTGATGCTGCACTCGATCGTCTCGGGAGCGGCACGGCCGTTTGGTGCGGCTGGGCGACCCGCTCTCATCCTCCACTTCCCCCAGCAGCCTTCGAGAAACTGGTACCTAGCTTGATAAAAGATGATGGCGAGACCTGCGTGTTTGCCAGCGGGTGCTCCAACGGGCAGCTCGTCGCCGGTGTGTGGCCCAAACGTAAACTTCCTAGCTTAGAACGATTCAAGTCCAAGCACGTGTACTGCGTGGCTTCAGCTCCTGTCGTCGACGTGACCCTCGCTCTGAGGCAGGACGAACCGCAGCCTCATCCCGGAGCCATCAGGTGCTCGGCTATTCGCACCAGAACTGCGACTGAGCTGGCCGAACTGAGGGATGGGGCTTATCCAGGTATCAGAAAGGCCGCTGCGGTCTCAAAACCGAACCAACTTATTAAATCCGAACCGAATTTGAGTTCTGTCAAAACAGATGTAAAGCCTAAGAATGGTATAGCGGGGATGTTTGCTAAACAAGCTAGTGCACCTATTGTTAAACTGAATCAATCGAAATCGCCTCCGAAAGATATAAAGGTTGAAAAGACAACAGAACATTCTATCAAAATTAGTGAAAAAGTTGAAAAACCGTTGAAAAGAGCTGCCGAATTTGATGATAAACCAAATCGTTCATCGCAGAAAAAATCCAAAATGGTCGATAAGAAAAAGTCGAAAAATATCAAAAAGCGTAGAAGGATCGAAGTTATCGACAGCGACGATTCGGAAAATAGTGATAGAGATATATTTGAAAATGATGAAAAAGAGGTGCACGCCATGGAGGTGAATTTTGAAGAAGAAGAAGAAATTCCCCCGACGCCCGAAGTTCCTAAACGTAAAGCGCTGCCGCCTCTCAATCCTCAGAAACGAAAAAGAGATAAAACGTTTATGGGAGACGACGGCTTCTTCCACACTGTGAAGAACGTTCTTTGTTCGGACGAAGAAATCGACGGAGATGACCAAAAAGAAAATAATGTGAAAGAAAACGTCGAAATTGTCGAGGAAATTCCGAACACTCCGGATGTTTTTGAAGAAAAACCTAAATCCAAAATTGTAACAAAAACTAAATCTAAATCCAATAAAAAGGCATCCCCACCTAGTCAAGGAAAACAATCTAACATAATGAACTTCTTCAAAAAAAAATAAACTTCAATCCTTGAATTCTTATAGATATTTATTATAATTATAATATCAATTTTTTGTCATAGGAGGGATAAAATGCAGATAAATTATTATATTTTGAGTTTTTTCAAACAATTTTATTATTAAATAATTAAATAATACATTTCCAATGTAGAAAATAGAGTACATACATGCTTTGTAGTAACAAACACCATTTATCCACTCATTCCACAAAACGTTTGTATTATACAATATCACAGTTATTATGAAATAAAATATGTGTTTGAAACTGCATATTTGTTTTAAACGAAACCTTTTTCAGTACAAATTTGGCACCTGCACGGATTCCATTTTAGTATACGAAGAATAATCTGGTTTTTTACATTTATTTTCTGAGCTGTTTTGATGGAAGCTATCAAAAAAAGTAGAAATTTTTTAAATTGTCGATTCAGTTCAATTATGACTGTTCTTTAAAAAATTTAATGGGAGTTTCATGAAAATTATTAGAATTCAGATTCAAATTTTTTGAATCAACTAAATATAAGTGCAGTCGAAATTATTTTAAAAAAGCGTAATTATATTGATTCAAAAAGCACAACCATAATTTTTTTCATATTCAAATAAATAATGTATCAGTATTTATTGTTCCAACTCAACAAAGGTTAATATCGATTATAACGCAAATCAAATTATACACCATCGAAAAACAACGAATCAATAACACGTATACTTTATCATATGAAATTAGTGAGATTCAATAAACTAACTATATCACATTATTTGATTAACTTTCCAATAAAATAGTATAATGAACGACCTTTTGATCGATTGTCCACATGCACCCGTTTATTCATAATAGTTATTCACAAATATGAAAATATTAGTTGGATAGTTGAGCTAGGATATATATAAAAACATCGAATATCACACATACATAAAAAACCTAATATTTAAGAAAAATTAATATCACAATTTCGCCTTAATTTTAATTTGTATCATTGAATTGAAACGTTCTGATTATGGATCTTTAATTACTTTCGCCCCGATTGCCACTATCCAATCCGAATAGTAACGAGACATCAAAACGTATGAACATTTGCAGTTGAAGATAGTCGGAGACGCCTCGTGAGATGATCCGCTTCTGAAAATGTATTAAATTTAAAAATATAAATGTGTTTTTAATACATTAACGAAATTAAATGGATAATACTCACTTGTATTTATAAAAATTTGAATCCCACAACCTAACTGAAGCGTCCATGCTGCTAGATGATAAAACTCCTATATCAGTCGTATTCCTTAAACCGTTTGAATTTAAATCTTTTCCAGGGTCACTATTTGCAGATGACCATTCGAGGTCCGTTACAGTATTTTGGTGACCTTTCAAATCGTGAAGACACGTGCCGCTCGCAATGTCCCATATTTTGATTCTTTTATCTTCACCTTGTTCATATAATAATATGTAAGATTTGATATTGTAATATGTTGTTTATTGTAAAAAAATTGATATTTTACCTGCGCTTGCTATTAATTTTCCATTCGGACTGAAAGCTAAACTATGTACAGATCCTCTATGTCCGGGAAATAATCTAACTTGCTGTCCTGTAGACACGCACCATAATCTAATAGTTTTGTCTGCGCTTCCTGTAGCTATATAATTTCCATTAGGATGGAAACTAAGAGTCTAAAAATAGATAAAATTAGCAAATAGATACGTTTTTCTATATATTAATCATTTACAATCTCTTACATTAACATCTGAATTATGTCCGGCAAATATTCTAAGGGGAAACGTTCGATCTAATGACCAAAGTTTAGCTGTTCGATCATAAGAACCTGAAGCCATATAGACTCCATGTTTAGCAACGTCTAAGCACCATATGGGATAATTGTGTCCTCTATAAATTGCAGCACAACTTTTATCGGACATTCTCCAAGCTCTGATACTAGTGTCTTGGGAAACAGAAACGAGAACGCCGCATTTGTCAGCAGTTTCTATAAGCCTTAATGCCTGTACTGGACCACTGTGACCGCGAAGACATATCCCAGCAGAAGCATCACTAAAATAATCACTGATATAGTATTTTTTTCAATATTTATCGAACACTACAACTGATATGTACAAATCTGTGTCTTCGTCGAGGTCTTCGGTTTGCTCTGTGCTACATGCGAGGCTTACTCTAGATATGTTTTTATTTACATAAGTCTGTTCGTCCATTATATTTCCTTCTATTCCCCACATTCTGATTTCAGAATTCGATAAGCCGCATATTAATTTTTTACAGTCTGAATCTAGTGTTGCACATATGGTACTGAAAATTCAAAATTTAATAATATTCTATTTTATTGGAATTTAAACGTTAAAAATAAAACTTACTTAGAATCCCACGTTGATATAGTGTATAATTTTAAAGGAGGTACAGTTTCTCTAACAGAACGAATAGCATCTTGAAGTTCTCTAAGTTCTATCTCGTTTTCGACAAAGTCACTATGTCCGTTACATATTCTACTACTATCTGCAAGTTGTAAAATTAAAAGACCTTAAATATCAAATCGCAAAATGTTAAACGTGTTAATTTCAATTACAATAATCACCTCCAGTATCAGAATTCACAAGAACATCGTTAACAAAGTCTTCCTCGTCGTCTTCTACACCTTCTTGAGAAACCTAGAAAATATACACATTGATTCAATTAACACGATGTTAATAACCACACATTTTCCTAATAATATATGAAACAATACCTCTTCGATGGGATCTTTACTAATAAGATCGAAATGAAACCATGTCTGTAAAACTTGAAGAAGTATTACATGACTATGCTTGGCCAAATATTTTTTTAAACAAGTCACTGCTTCTAGGGACATTTGTAGCACATATTTGCATGACCTGAATGAGTAAATAATACAGTTAATTTTTATTAAAACAATTGTACATTATTTGAGTCTAAAAAATTACCTAAATGCTGCTATAGACGGTTTCGAATCTATATCTTGAAGCGACGATATGGAACTCAGTTCGTCCAAAATTTGATAAACAAAATCTTTTTCCGGAATATCATTATCTATCGTGCCGTTTTGTAACGAGTGAAAAAGCTGCTCTAAACTGTTAGGCCTATATAAAGCCGAAGGTAAATTCCCATCGCTCGTAGGATGGTTGTAGCTCATGGATGATGAAAAATCTTTCTGCGGCAAGCTAGTGGCGTGCTTTTTCAAAAACCCTTGAGCGACATTCAAATATTCTCCACGCAACATCTCCAAATACATATGACACAACAGTGGACACAATAAATTCGATAATTCATTTTGAACACTCTCCGGTTCGACACCGTTAATGTAGGTCACCAATCTGAAACGAAAACAACAAATTTTCAACTAATCGACGGATAATAATCGCTTAAATTCAAACAACACAACTCACTTGGCAAACTGCTGCTCACACTGGGCGGGATCATTGTTGATGGAAGAAAACAATATAGAATTGGAACGTCCAGCTTCTCCGTCTACGATAGCCGACACGGCCATTTGCTCAGCGCTCAGACATGTGGAGGCATCTGAGCTCGGAGAAACGTCGCGTTCCTACAATTAAGAGTCACAATGACTTACTTTAGTGGAGGCTCTTTGGAAATAAGGAATAGTGAGGGAATTGTCGGTGGTGAGGTTATGTTTACCGTGTAGTTTCGGCGTTCCAAATACGAAAGAACTGCAGCGCGCACCGCTTCGGCTCTGGAGCGCCGCGCTCGTCGCCCAGAAGCGCTCGCCGAGACGACTGCGCCCCCGACGCCTCCGCCCCCTGTCAAACCTGACATTTCGCCGAACGCACGTCAACTTTCGAGTGTTGACGTTCACTTTGAACTGAATCTATACAGTGCCGAAACGGTGCTATTTCAAAATCGTACACATATGCCGAAAAAATTAAAACAATATTTTAGGTATGCATGTACATTCTTATTAATTTTTGGAATCGTTTATTTGAATTGTGATAAATTTTTTTATCGATTTGTGAATTGTTAAAATGTATTGTGAAACAATCAATTTTATTGAATTCAAAACAGTGGTGTAAATTGCTTTATATTTAAAAAGCAACATTTGTTTTTGTAGCGGGAATCGTCAATTGATAACTTAAATACTTTAATTCATTACCATTGCGGTATTTCAATTTATAAATACTTACCTAATACTCATCATTAACAAAAAGATTTCATTTCTAGAGATAGATGAATATTTAGAATTTCATTAAATTATTCTCATCATTATTATTTTTTCTATACAATTGAAATTTTCATGAATCATTTAATTGTGATTAAATAATAATTATTAATTATCATAATTATTTAAAATAATATTGGTAGTGAAAATTTGGTATTTATGCGGTTTGTCAATACCGAAACCACAGAATCCGTTTCGATGCCATCACATTCAACTATTATACAACATTATAACTCTTAACCCACCTACTATAAAGTTCAAATTTATCTCCCAACTAAAATAAAATTTATAAAACTTTTCCATACTAAATTATACTTTAACATAATCAATGATAAAGCCCACAATCTCAAACAAAATAAAAACTCAAGCACCGAAACGACAGTTCTCCGACCATAGCCGTCAGCCGTCAGGTGAGTCGATCAGTCACGTGAAGTGACCGATCGGTCTCGAGTAGAGCATCTGAAGCCTTTTTCAGTTCAATCGCAAACGCAACTTCAGCCTATTTGCGCTCCAAGATGTGGAAGACGATCGTCACCTTCGCGTCCCTCGTCTGTTCAGGTCAGCCCATAATAATTCGTCAATAAATTTCATCGATTTGCCTGTTCCTTGCCCATCCCTTTATGGATCTCGTCTCCTGTCATGTTCATGTTCTATGTCGTTCTTTCAGCATGGTATTTCTAAATACTATTTGATGGATATTGTATTATTGCTTGACATCTATTCTATTATTGATTTTTCGCAATATGTTTTCAGTTATCGTTTTTTATGAATGGAAGATGATTCTTCCAAAATCAATATATCGATTGGAATTATAATTTTTTTTATATTTTCAGTACTAGGAACTAGTGAATTAGTCATTTTTTGTAGTCTGGAATTATTGAAATTAATAGGACATGAAAATTCAGTGAAAGAAATATATTCGGTTGTCTTCAGTTTCTCTATCGAACATATAGTCATCTTATATTCCTCGTTATATCCCTTCGTGTATCCCATTTTTTATCGTATTTTTATTCTGTATCGTTTTTAGCATAATCTTTCACTCCAAATACTATTTAATGCATGTTGTACTTAATGAAGAGAAGCCCACCATCCCATTTGTTACATGCACTCCACTCTATGCCAGCTTCTTGAGCCGGCATAGTTGGTTACCAACAACACTAGGCGAAACTACGGGCGCCACATTTACATTTACTGGGAACTCTACATTTAATTTATCTAAGTAATCGCGAAGGTCTTGCTTTCCGGAAAGGCATACAGAATGCCGAGTGCATGTTTTACTATAGCTTTTCATCTATTCCGATTTAGACTTTTCACAATATAATTTTAGTTATCATTTCATTTGATGAAAAAATGATTCAGTACTTTTGAACGTAGTTCATTCACACAATATTTTCAGTATTAATAATTGGGTTACTATTCATTCTTCATAATTTGAAATCATTAATATACAAGACATGAAATTTTATATGAAAGTGTAGTAAAAAAAAGATATTCAGCTGCTTTCAGATTCTCTATCGAACATATAATCATCTTTTAATCCTCATCTACATCTCTCATTTCCTATTGTTTTCATATTCTATATTATATCATTCTTTCATCATCATCTTTAACTCCAAATTCTATTTAATACTTATTAAACTATAGCTTGTTATCTATTTCATTATTGATTTTCCACAATATGTTGTCAATTATAATTTTATTTGATGACATATAATTCTTCCAAAATAAACATGTCAACCTAAATCACATAGATATTTTCGATATTTTCAGTATTAGGAACTGGTGAACTGGTCATTCTTCACAGTCCGAAATCTTTAAAGTTCACAGGGCATGAACTATTACACGAAAGCTTAGTAAAAGAAGTATATTCGGCTGCCCTTGGTTTCTCTATCGAACATGTAATCATCTTGTTACTATTTTTATATGTTACATTTTGTGCAAAATGATTAAATATTTATATTTTTAGGGTCCCGGTTGGTCTGGATTGACCATTAACGATCCTTTCGGTTCGCCTGAAGCAGTCGTAGAAATTTTCGTCGATGGTATATCATCTATCGGCTCAAAGGTAATAGAATAATAATTTTTCTAAATTTTGCGATCGTCAATTTTATTAATACAAATTGATTTCAGAGTCATTTGAAAGGTCACAAATATCCTTTGATTACTGATTACAATGAATTCAATACATGGGAATCTTTGCACCATCGCATCACTCAAAGATTTCCCGAAAGTGGAAACAAGTTGGTCAACATCAATTTGTCGGATGGCGTAGGCGCCGTTAGTGAAATTTCAGATGTTTTATTATTGTAAATTATTATTGCATTGCTTATTTTTGTAATTTACTCTCTTCAGGTGAATGAATATAAAAATATATTTGGCGAAGTGAAGGCCAAAGTTGGAAAAATGTCTCTCAATTCGCTGAAGCCTAAAGTGAACGAAGAAGATTACCAATTCTTGCAAGATTTGGAACTTTTAAAAGCGATAACTGAAAAGGTATTATATAATAATGTACACGATTATATTTATTACGTTGAATAGCATTTAATAAGTATTTTAGCTAATTATAAATTCACATGAGAGAAATAACGTACACGATTCTTATATTTGTATATTTGATTTTTCAAATTTGGAAATATATCGGGAAGGCCTTTGTCTAGTAGTGGGCATAAACAGGCTGTTAATGATGATAATAATTTAATTTTGGTTGTAGGTTTCGACTGGTGCGATTGTTCCCGATAACAAAGTTGATTTCTTTTATATTACATTCCCTTCTTTGCACGCATTATCTGATCTTCACGGCGATGAATCCCCTGAAACTAAAGAAGCCAAGATATTGCTGAGTCTGTTTTGTTTTGCAATAATGATTTTTATTTATTGTTCGGAAGTTTGGTTATAATGTGATTTTGTTTTCAGGCGATGCTATTTCTCAATTATCACAAGCATTTTCGAAAGCATACGATGGTAATGTTTTAGTATCACTTGTTGTAAGCGATTCTTCTCATACTCGTCGTTCAAGAAGCATTCTTCAAGCAGCCGGTGGTACAGCAGCAGATGTAAGTATTTACTGTTTTAATCATAACAAAAATTTTGGATTACGAATTATTTTTAGATATGACATTCATGATATATTTGTTTCTTTTAATTTTTTTATATAAACACATTAACACTTTACCGACCGGAGACGTGAATGCCACGTCTAAAAGGTCGGTAAAGTGTTAAGTTATTAATTTTTATATTATAATTAATGAATGATCGAAAACTATTTTCAGACTCACAAACTCAACATCGCTAAAGTTTATACGGCTGATTATCCGATTATTTTCAACATCATATTTTGGTTTTCTATCATTTTGATCCTCACATTGATAGCAGTAGCGTACACCATTGGTGATATGGATCCAGGAAGGGATTCCATCATTTATCGCATGACAAGTAATCGTATGAAGAAAGAAAACTAAAATATAAAATCGTTCAATAGTTTTTGATTTATAATTAATGTTGAATGTTAAAAATAAATTATAAATTGATAGTTGAATTAAAGCTTCCTGTGAAATGTTCTAGAAGTAAATAAATTCACGGTTTCTTTTAGATATATAATTCTGTTGTAAATTCATGTAAAGTACATTTATTGGCGATTCACGGTCACAAATTCTCAAACGTGAAAACTTTTTATGTAAATAGAATGTTGATAGAGTTCATTTGAACTCTCGATTTTTCAATATGTACTCATTGGTCTAATTAGTGGAAAAATGAAATTATAATTTATTTATAATTAAATTGCGTTTATTGAGTCATTTAAGACTTTATTAGTTACTTTTTAAAGAGTATTATTTATTTGTAATTGTTTATTTTCAAATACCTACATTCCTTTATAAAAAAAATCTGTCAGTTCATTTTCATTGGTTTAAGAAGTGTTTTGAATTTACCGACATCTGAAAATTTTGAAATATAAGATGTAAGAAATAAATTGTCAGTAAAATATGTTTATTTGTAATAAAAACACATGTACATATTAATATTAAATAAAATTATGTTATACCAATATATATATGTATAAAAATATGGCAGCATGAAATATCCGACTCGTAATAAATTGTTAATAGCATTTAACGAAACTAAATGTTACTATGTTTAAATTATTCAACATCAAACATTTGGGTTTATTAAAAAAATTGAAATAAATTAGTCTTCAAATACATATTTCTTTTAAATCTATGTTAAATATTATCAAAATATTTTCAAAATTGATTCCTCTATTACTAAAGGCACAATAATTAAGGCGATTAAAAATATGCACATAGTACAATTTTAACATGTTAAAAACTACTCTCTAATATTTTTCTGAGATTTTAAGACACTGATTTTTTTGGCGTATTTTCATGGGCACGTCGGAGACGGCGCCTCAACTCGTTCGGGAAACGTTCATAGCAACGTTTACATACAGGCTTCTCATCGCATTCATAAAACTTTGTCTTCAGATTGAGTTTCGTGTCGCACACAGTACATGCGAAGTGATTGACGCACCAAGCCTTGTTCAAAGCAGTGAATACTAGAATTAACCAAAATAAAAAGCTTGAAAATACGTTTGAATCTTACATTTACAAATATAGGGTGGTCACTGAAAGACTGAAAATGAACAGGTTATGACTATTTCAAAATTTTCAGTCTTTCAGTGGGCCATCTTATAAGATATCTGATAATTCGAGCAGTTTGTAATTCGATATATTTGATATACGGAATGTACATAATTGAAAATAATGATCTTACCATCTCCAACAATGACTTGATTGCAGACGAAACATAAATTACCGAAGAGAAGATGGTAATGAGTTTCGCAATAAGCTAAACCTTTCTTTTCGTAATGGCGATGTCCATGGAAAGGCTTCTCGCACTTGGCACACACGAAATGCTGTAAAATATTATAAAATATCAAAATTTGATTTCCAAATAAACAACGAGAGTTGATACCGAATAATATACCTCAACATGCCAATGCTTTCCCAAAGCAGTTACAACACGCTCCTCAATCGGACGCCTGCACGCTCCACAAATGGGTATTCCCATTTTATCATGGCAACGAAGACAATACAATTCATTCTATAATATTAAAAATTGAATTTAAATCAAATGAAAAGGAATTATAAGCGCAAATAAAGAACGAAGATCTGCAAAAGTAAAATACCATATCATTAGACGCATAACCAGCTCGGCTTTTCACTTCCCTGGCAGTATGATCGAGTTCAACGTTGCACGACGTACAAGTGAAATGATAACCATGATAAACTTCACCGCGGAAACGTAAAGGTTCTCCGTCGATGATTCCGCTACGATTCAAATAGAATATTTAGTTTAAAAACTTATTATATTGAACTATTATAATGAATTATGCGAACTTACTGGCATTTATGACACATGTAAGTGTTCATTTGGGCAGCGCGTGCGCGAGCATTGCACGTATGGCACAAAGCGCGGTTCAGATAACGGACGAACCCTGCATCAGCTAAAAGCGTGCCGCAGTCGGCGCATCCGAAGCAATCGGCATGCCAGCTAGCTCCCATGGCTTTGATGACTCTTCCGATGACAAATTCTCCTATAATTATCAACAAATTTTAATAAATTCTTAATAATTCTTGGTTATATAATTTGGATTATTTTTCTCCGTATACTAACCGCACTTTCCACAGCATGGTGCGAATAAGACTTGGAAATCATGCTCGCAGTATTTCCTACCCTCGAATTCGTAAAAAATACCGTCTTGGAACACTCGGAAGCATTGAGCACAGCTGAAATGAACACGATTGGAATATTTTATAATTAAGAATCATTAATACGAAAAATGTTAATATCAGTGAATCAGTGAAATTTTAATATAACAAACTTACACAAAACATTGGGTGTGCCACAATTCGCCGTTTGTATTGACGATCTTTTCGCTAGGTTCGAAGCCTTCTTCGCACCGTTTACAAAACATGTTGTTGAGCGACATTTCCGATATTCTGAAATAGAAAAATAGATAAATAAATACAAACATCTAAAAGATAAGGTGAGATAAATAAACATGTGCAAACATAACACGTTATTGTCTCACGTTTCAAAAATTGAGTACACCAGGATTTATAAGATTTCAATCAACAAAGATTTACAGTTTTAATAGTAACGAATATATGAAAATTATTATAATATGGAAATATTAGTAATATTCTATTTTGATGTCAGCTTATTTATCAGTTCTAACGTTAAATTACCGAATTATTATTTAAACAGTATTAGACTCATTAGTATTGAACGAACTTATTCACTAGTTTTGATAAGATTGCGAAAATATTTACGGTGACATAACTCAAGGCTGAACGCCTCGAAATTTGTGAAAAGTTAAGAATTGACAAGCAATGAAGAACGGGACAACGCCCTAGTGTCAAACGTCACTCGTAATTGTCATTTTTATGGGGTTGGCAGCCCTTCCGCCCACCCGCCAGATTATCGTTTGAATTATCCAAATATGTGTAAGAATGAACGAAATTAACGTAGGTGCTCGATACGTTAATCGACACATGTGTATCGAATGTTGGGAATTGGTGAAGACTTTTCGTTAGTTGATGATTTTGGTTATTGCCGATTGTTCGTTTCGGCCGAAACTCACCCGGGCATTTTGGAAAATTTAAAATATTTCGATGATTTTTGGAGGAATAAAACTGTGAAATACGGAGTGCGGAATACTAGTTATTGGCGGGGGCGAATCGGGTGTGTCAGATCGCGCCTACGCATTTTCCTGTTGCCAACTTGATAATATCTGAGGTTGGGGGAAGTAAATTCACACGAAGCAAACACGCACACGACGTAAACTCACAGGAAGCAGGCTCACAGGACGCAAACTCACACGAAGCAAGCTCAAACGAGGCAAGCTAACAGGAAGCAAGCTCACATGACCCAAGCTCACACGAAGCAAGCTCACATGCTTATATGTGTTTGGAAATTACGACAGGTGAACGAAAAAAGGTCGCTACCAATGATCAGGGCTGTGAAAAGGATTCCGAGAGTTTACGTAAATGATTTTATCAAAATGATGATAATGATATTACAGTGGAAATCGCTTAACGGGAGAAATCCGGTTAACAAAAAATATTACTTTGGTACTGACAAAATACTATTACGTCTAACGTGAAATTTTTTTAACACAAAAACGCATTTTGGTGCTTTCAGTTTCGTGTTAAACGTTTGTCACTTTAATTTGAAAATTTGAAAATTTTCGAAAGCATGTGACCTTGCTTCGTGTGAGCTTGGGTCATGTGAGCTTGCTTCCTGTGAGCTTGCCTCGTTTGAGCTTGCCTCGTGTGAGTTTGCGTCTTGTGAGCTTGCTTTCTGTGAGTTTACGTCGTGTGCGTTTGCTTCGTGTGAGTAAGCTTCTGGCCACCATATCTGATGGTTTTGTGTAGTCAAAAAAATCCACTTCAGACTTTTCAGAACGTAACAATTAGGTGCTGTCTATACACCAACAAATACATTACACATTAAAAACGCATACATGCTGACCTGAAAATTCTATCTATCCTAGACTCCATAAAATCCCAATTCACAAATTTCTTCAATTCTATCCACAACACAAACAACAAAACCCTGTACAAACTTCTAGAACACTACACAATTAACGTAATCCCTCAACCCTGTAACATTCTGGACGAATTTTATTTTGTCCCTTTTTGAATCTCCCCTGTAAATCCTTTTATTTTTTCCAACAGCGTAGGATACCCAGCACAGCATGTGCTTCTTCAGATTGCACATCATAAGTAGTTTATGTCTCTCATGGCGCCCGTTGCTGCTTTATGTTCCGTCCCATGTGGCAATTGGACCTGGCTCTAGATACCACCAAACCAACAATGACAACACGAAGAGAAGAGAAGAGAAGAGTACATAGTAAAAAAAATGTATTCGTTGGTGAGATTGTCATCGCTGTTCGGCACTGTTAAACTATTTTCATATATCAAAATGTGACAATTTTTGAGCTCCATTCTAAATTCAGGATTATTTCGAAATCTTCATTATTACAACTAACAACACTTTGTGGACGCTGATCTCTCATAGAGGAAAATACTGAGTACGTATACTATAACATCTACTTAAAATGAAATTCTTTTAACACAAAAAACATATTTTGATTCCTTCAGTTTCGTGTTAAACGTTCTCCACTTTAATTTGAAAGTTTCGAAAATACATGCGCTTGGGTAACATACGCTTGGATCATGTGCTTCGAACATCGCTATACATATTGACATGTGCGGGGCAGGGACGTCATTTCAGATTTTTCCAAGCCAAAATTTTTTTTTCAAAGAAGCTTTTCGCAAAATAATTTTATTGGTCACTAGCTGGTAAAGGTTCACAAAGCGGTCGACAAAAAGTTGGCAATCCTGGGCCTGTCCAGAAAACAAATATTTCGAACTACTGAATGTATGCATAATATGCGTTCGCGTCGCCTGGCAAATGTCACTTTTGACGTTTATCGCGTATGTAGTTTTACGTTCGCCGAATGGGACAATTATTTACACGATTCGAGAAGAAGATACCACGATCGCTGAAAAATCCCACGATCGCTGGAGTCCTTTTACTCTTCGAAAAAACAATACAATGGATTTTCGATAGTGGTGATATTTGTCGAGAAACTAACGAGTGTTTCGTAGTCAACATTCTGTTGGAACACATGAAGCCTGGCTTGCGATTGTGGCATTGCCAAGCATCTTCGAAACGATGCAGTAAATCAACGAACGAATCCTGTACGTCAATCCTGAACGTCAATCCTGTAGCGATCGAACAAACATGGCAAGAGTTTTATACACTCGTATCGGGTGAATAATATGCAATATTTTTATTATTTTCTTATAACTCAGATTGGGTTCTAACAATATATACATACTTATATCCTCCCTGATTGAGAGTGCAGTATTCAACGGTGATAGTAGATTGTTATTCTTAATTTGTTCGGCATGAATAAAATGTGTAATTAATAAAAAATAAAGCCCAACCTCTTCGGTCATATATAATATTTCAAATATTATGAAATAAAAATAATATTCAACAAAAATAATTCGGTGCACAAATTAAACAGTGAATCGGCATTCTCCTCGTTGAATCGAAACGATAGTGTAACAGCGTCCGAGCGCAAAGGTGCGCGCTGATTGGCTACAAAACGCATCCTGTACCGTTAGAAAGCTGTCCGAGGAGGAGCCAGCCAGTAGTCTCCGTGACGTCAACCGAGAAGCACTGTTTGGACAAAGCTCCCGTTTGTCATTTGGACAATTCACCCTCTGCTGAGAATCAACAGCTGTCTCTATCTTCAACAATCAACGGTACAGACGAGAATTGTTTCGAAAATGACTTTCGCGAAGAAATCCACCGTCACCATGGTTTTCCTGAGCGTGAGGGCAGAAGAGGCGTCCGGAGCGGACCAGACTAATACTTCGGTGAAGAATAAGGTAATCTATCGCAATGATTACGTTTTCCAATTCATTTTTTATTCGTATGACAAGGATTGATTTTGATTCGTTGCATTTGTCACAGATAATCATGAAAGAGATATTTATGATTGACGGCCCGGAGTCACCAGCAACGCCCGCTTTCCGCCAAGGGACGCTCGTGAAGAGTACTTCGTCCGAGCATGTGGTCAAAAGGAGTTTGGCTAAGCGCTCTCACAATCAGAAAGAAAGTTTTCACTCGTCGTCAGAAAGCTTCGCATCAGAATCATCAACGGAGACAGAAACGTCCAACATTAGCTTCAAGAAGTCAATGTTCCCGTTCGTAGACGTCACCGAAGGTAGAGGACGATTAACGGTCATCAGGAGGCGGCTGTCATTTTCCGACGACGACGAATAGCGTTCGACTCGATTAAAACCGCGTGTTTTGTTATTATTGTAAAATTTTTGTACAAAATTAATCGATATTATTTAAGATAGGTAGTAAGATTTGTTAACTTTATAATAATTCGACAATCTCCTTTCGAAGGATGCTAATTACTTGTATGAATATATTGTATAAATGAAAATTATATTAACACGCCTGAAAGGTGTGACAATTTATTGTTATTCTCAATAGTTATGTTTTTTATGTGTAAATGTGTTATATTTTAATACTCATATCAAATGGGTTTTTGTAAATTTTGAGAATTCCTTATAATAAACGTTCCATGTTGAAATCACTTCTGGTTTTCAATTTCTATCCACATTGTTCGTTTTCAGATTTTCGTGTTACTCAAAACTCACTCTCACACACAAAAAATAAGCTTTTTTACGTTCTTCGAATAATAGGCAAGTAGCAAATCATGAATTTGTTGAAAGAGCATTTATTTTTTTGTTTCAATATTGCCTACATCATACATACTTATTTTAAATTAAGTACTACTTACAATTAAGATTTCGAATTGATAGCTTTCAAAAATCATTAATATCTTGATGAACATCCTGTTGCAATATTTAAAGTACAAAATCATAGGACGAAAGTTTTTCTTGTAATTTTGGCTTTTTTTTAATAACTAAGTACCTAAGTATATTCATAATTTCATCTTATTGCGTTCATGGGAATATGGAAACATGGTATGGTTGTGTTTGTGGAAACATTTTCAATCTCTCAGCTTTAATTCAATGAATATTTGATTAATTTTTGCGTTTTAATCAGAGCATACAGAGCTTAATTCCGGTATTAGGTAAATGGACACAACATTTTTTTGAATGCACATTCGTTTTATTTAATGCACAATTATTTTTTATGAAAGCAGGTTTGGTTTGTTCCCATTATTTACTACTTACCATTGCACAATATTTCTTTATTCTTATGTTGTGCATGTGAGAACGTGAGTATCAAATAATAATTCAAATCAACGCACTGGCGTGTCAGCGAACGTGCACGCGCGCATGCGTGTGTGTGTGTGTGTGTGTGTGTGTGTGTGTGTGAGAGAGAGTGAGTGAGTGAGTGAGTTTTGAGTAACACGTAAATCTGAAAACGAACAATGTGGATGGAAAATAAAAACAAGAAGTGATTTCAACATGTAACGTTTATTATAAGGAACTCTCAAAATTTACAAAAACCCATTTGATATGAGTATTAAAATATAACACATTTACACATAAAAACATAACTATTGAGAATAACAATAAATTGTCACACCTTTCAGGCGTGTTAATATTATTTTCATTTATACAATATATTCATACAGGTAATTAGCATCCTTCAAAAGGAGATTGTCGAATTATTATAAAGTTAACAAATCTTAATATCTATCTTAAATATTATCGATTAATTTTGTACAAAAATTTTACGATAGGTACTAAAAAAAACTCGCGGTTTTAATCGAGTCGAACGTCATTCGTCGTCGTCGGAAAATGATAGCCGCCTCTTGATGACCGTTAATCGTCCTCTACCTTCAGTGACGTCTACAAACGGGAACTTCGACGTCTTGACGCTAATGTTGGACGTTTCCGTCTCCGTTGAAGATTCTGACGCGAAGCTCTCTGTCGACGAGTGAAAGCTTTCTTTCTGCGAGCGCTTAGCCAAACTCCTTTTGACCACGTGCTTGGACGAAGTACTTTTCACGAGCGTCCCTTGGCGAAAAGCGGGCGTTGCTGGTGACTCCGGGCCGTCAATCATAAATATCTCTTTCATGATTATCTGTGAAAAATGCCACGAATCAAAATCAATCCCTCGTTAATCGAATAAAATATGAATTGGAAAACGTAATCATTGCGATAGATTACCTTATTCTTCACCGAAGTATTAGCCTGGTCCGCTCCGGATGCCTCTTCTGCCCTCACGCTCAGGAAAACCATGGTAACGGTGGATTTCTTCGCGAAGGTCATTTTCGAAACAATATTCGTTCGTACCGTTGATTTATGAAGATAGAGGCAGCTCTTGATTCTCAGGAGAGGGCGAATTGTCCAAATGACAAACGGGAGCTTTGACCAAACAGTGCTTCTCGGTTGACGTCACGGAGACTACTGGCTGGCTCCTCCTCGGACAGCTTTCTAACGGTACAGGATGCGTTTTGTAGCCAATCAGCGCGCACCTTTGCGCTCGGACGCTGTTACACTATCGTTTCGATTCAACGAGGAGAATGCCGATTCACTGTTTAATTTGTGCACCGAATTATTTTTGTTGAATATTATTTTTATTTCATAATATTTGAAATATTATATATGACCGAAGAGGTTGGGCTTTATTTTTTATTAATTACACATTTTATTCATGCCGAACAAATTAAGAATAACAATCTACTATCACCGTTGAATACTGCACTCTCAATCAGGAAGGATATAATGATTTGCAATATTCATTATGGTTATTTCGTTTGAAAAATTTAAAGTCTCCGAAGTTAAACACGTTTACCTACGTTGAGTAATTTTCGTTGTGTCCAGAACATTCAGGTAAAAATTTGTGTTGAGATTTTTATCTTATTATTAATAAAATGAAAGCTTTTAGTGTGAACGCGGATGTCTTACACATTTTTAGATACATACATATGTACCGTTCTATGTGCACATCGAATTTGAAAAATATAAGTAAGCAGTTATTATTATAAAATATTGCAGTCGAGAATTATTACCATGTTCAATTAGTGCAAGTGTGTATTGAAGTTGTTCAAATATTTAAATTATTATTGAGTGATGTCAAATTATTCAGAGTGGATTATTGAGATGATGCCGTATGGGGAATGTGTACTTATGGCTATCATTGTCCTCGGTGAAAGGAAACCCGATATTGTAGCGTGGCTAAATCTTTGTATGGCTCGGATGACGTCACTTGAGGCGTAATCGTTCGCGGTGTACTGCGTACATGCACGAACGATGAAAGGTTATAAAGATAGCGCGCCTCGTATGTGTCCCCCTGTCATGTGTTCCGAATCGGAATACAATAACCTCATGGCTTTGATCACCGGCCTCCAGTTAGAAAACGTCGCCCTAAAACGGCAAATCACCGATCTCAAAAATCGGTCTTCGGCCAAACGGTCGAAGTACTCCCCCCCGGACCGCGACACCCCCCATCCATCTGCATCTTCTGCGGCCGAATCTGATGACGACCCCGGCTTCCAGACGGTCACTCGCAAGCGCGGCAAGAAGTCCCGCCCAAGCTCCAGCTCCGGCTCACAATCGGACCGGACGGTGACCCCCACGCCATCGCCGTCCGCGTCCCCCGCCGCCGCCTCGTGTCCACCATCTCCGACCTCCATGGACTCGACCCCACACCCCGCCCCGGCCTCGCCCCCGCCCTCGCGCACAACGAACACCGGCCAGTCACGCCGGCCCCCCCCAGACGTTTCGAAATTTCCGCCCCCCCCCGCCCCCTCTGAAAATCTGCCCCCCCTCACATTGACCCCGGGAAACGACACCCCGCCTGCAACAACCCCCTCCTTCCGTCGCCCGCCCCCGATCTTCATAAACAACACCGCCGACTACGGCCGTGTCAAATCCGCCTTCGACAGGCTCAACATCAGCTTCACAGCCCTCCACACCGTCAACAAAATCCGCTTCACGGTCAAGGACGAAGCTCAATTTCGTCTTGCCAACCGTCTTCTCCTGGATAATAAAATCCACTACCACTCATTTCTCCTAGAATCGGAGAAAAACAAGAAAGCCGTCATCAGGAACATCCCTGTCGACCTCCCCGACAAGGTCGTCGTCGACGACCTCACAACGAGGGGCTTCAAGATCGTCAAGGTCACCCGAATGCGCGGTGGCGCCGATCGACACCCCATTCCGCTTGTCCTCGTCGAATACGAGAAACCCGATGACGACTTGGACATCTACCAAGTCAAGGACATTGATCGTCTCCGCGTGAGGGTAGAGGCCCCGCGCCACAAGAAGTCTGGCATAGCACAATGCTATCGCTGCCAGCAGTTCAATCACATCTCAGCTGCGTGCCACCTTCCACCAAAGTGCCTGAAGTGCGGCCGCGGACACCTCACGCTCGATTGCCGCAAACCGGCAGACATCCCGGCGAAATGCGCCAACTGCTCGGGCCCCCATCCTGCCAACTTCAGCGGCTGCCCCGTCCGAGCAGCCCACCCCTCTGCGCTGAAACAAGCCGCACGCGCCCCCGCCCCCGCCCCGCCTCCGCCCGCCTGCCCTCACCAAATCATACGCCAGCACCGTAACACCTCCGTCCGCCCCCCCCGCCGTACGAGCGGCGGCGCCCACTAACAGAGAGGAGGCAATTGACAGGTTGCTAAGCCTCCTGCCCTACTTCGAAATGATGGGTCTTTTACCGACAGCCCTCTCCACCACGACCCACCAATGACTCCCCGATTGAACCCCCCCCGGTTACGGTCGTTCCGAATAGCGTTTTGGAACGCGAACGGAATCCGCGACAAAAAGTCCGAGCTCGAATCCTTCATCGCTCACCACAACGTCGACGTATTTCTTCTGAGCGAGTCCAAACTCGTTCCTTCCGACCGCTTCACCGTCCCGAACTATGCGACCATCCGGACCGACGGGCCTCATCGGCACGGCGGCACCGCCGTCCTCATCAAAAGATCGCTCAAATTTGAACCGCTTCCGATCTCGTACAACGATCGCCTCGAAACGACCGCCGTAAAACTTTGCGTCGGCCGCTCCTCGTTCATTAAAATCGCGGCCGCGTACGCCCGCTCGTCCCTCGTACCCGCGACTTCCGACCTGGATGACATCTTCGACGGCGATTATCCCACGATCGCCGCTGGTGACTTCAACGCCAGACACGTCTCTTGGGACCGCATGACGTGCTCCAAGGGCAAGCTCATCCACGATTATGCGGACCGCAAGGGAGTGAAAATCATAACCCCCCCGTCGCCGACTCACTTTGGCCAGCATCACGACCCTACAACCATCGACTTTGCCCTCGCAAAGAACTTTCTTCACCCGTACTACATGTACACCGTCACTGCTCTGAGCTCGGACCACAACCCGATAATCCTGGAAATTTCGTGCGTCGACACCGTCGACGGCCCCCTCTTCCGCAGACCCACCGTTGATTGGGAAAAATTCCATCACCACACATTCCACAATTTCACACACCCCACACCCATGACCACACACGCACAAATCAACGACGCCATCCGACTACACAACTCGCAACTCACCGCAGCCATCAACGTAGCCAGCATACAATCTCCCGCCAAAACACCCCCTTCCCTACCCCGCAGCATTCTTTCCCTGATCAGAGCCAAGAACCGCACACGTAAACGCTGGATTCGCACGCGCGATCCAGCCATAAAAACATCCCTCAACCACCAAGAGGTCATCAAATTTAAAATTAGAGACCACAAAAACTCCGTCTGGAACACCTATCTGGACGGGTTGAACATCACCGACGGTTCACTCTGGAGGACGATCAGACAGATCACAAGAGACCATTCTCAACCTAACGTCACTCTCAAAGCCCGTGACGGTTCTCTCGTCTCGTCGCGTTTAGAAGTCGCCGAGCTTTTTGCCGACTCTCTCGAAGCTCAATTTAAATTAAACTCCCCCGTTACGATTTCGGATGCCGAAATGATTCGCCACAATCACGTGCCACAACGTCCACTTCCACATGTCACGCCAAACGACATCGCGCGCATCATCAGCAAAACTCCCAACAGAAAGGCCTCGGGGCCGGACAACATCACTCCGCCAATGATCAAAAACGCCGATTTCAAAGCCACCGCCGCCCTCACCGCCATCATCAACGCTTGCATCCGCATGCAGATTTTCCCAGACGCGTGGAAGACTGCTGACGTCATCCTGTTCCGCAAAAAGCAGACCGGGGGAACTGACCCGGGGAACTATCGCCCGATCAGTCTCCTTCCCATCCCGTCCAAAATCTTCGAACGCCTCATCCACTTCCACCTGCTTCGAGACGTTTCAAAACTAAAAATCCTCCCCGACTCCCAGCACGGCTTTCGAGCCAACCACTCGACTGTCCATCAAATTTCTAACGTAACCGAGCATATCCTCGACGGTTTCTCCAGGACTAACTCCACAGGTGCAGTTTTCCTCGACGTCTCGAAGGCCTTCGACCGCGTTTGGCACGCCGGTCTCGTTTTCAAAATGGTCTCAGCCGGCTTCACTCCTCCCCTAATCTCGGTAATAGAATCATTTCTCACTGATCGGTCTTTCAGAGTGAAACACTCGAACACTTACTCCTCATGTCGCAGCATCGAGGCGGGGGTTCCGCAAGGCTCCATTCTCGCCCCCATGCTGTACAACATCTACACTCACGACACTCCACAACCCACCTCAAACAGAACCCCCATCAAATGGACCAACACAGCCGTGTACCTCGGCGTCACTCTTGACAAACGTCTAACGTGGTCGCCCCACATAAATAACACCATCAAAAAGGCAAAGGGCGCCAGAGCACGTCTATTCCCTCTCCTCAATCAAAAATCCCCACTCTCAACCAGAAACCGAGTCACACTATACAAGACACTCATACGCCCCATCATGACCTACGCCTGCCCTTCCTGGGGATACGCCCTAGCGCATCACCGGAAGACCAACCCTCTCCAGACACTTCAGAACACCTCTCTGAGGCGATGTCTCAACGCCAACCGCTACGTCACCAACGTGCGGATCCACACAGACCTCAAGATCCCACCAATCCTGGACACAATCAAGACTCATTCACACAAGTTTTTCGCCACCATGCGGGCAACACAAAACAACTCCCTCAACAAAATCCATGAAAACTATGTCCCAAACCTTCTCCCTAGACCCCTCAACATCCTAGACGATTACCCATACAACCCTCCCTAATCCGCACTCCCCAATAACAACTAAAATTTTTTTTTTTTTTGCAGGTGAGCGTTGCGTGGGTGTACATGCGATCCGCATGTATGCATACGCACGCTCTATTTAATAATATCATTTAATCACTTTAAATTCTTTCATAGGCTCCACACTCACATCCCGCCACACCGGCATCACACCCCTCCACATGATCATCACACTTGCGGTAGTAAAGGCTAGGCCTAGTCACCGCTACACTAGGAACAAGGGAACAAGGGAACAAGGGAATATGTTGATTCATTCTGGTGCCGACCGTCGTCCGAGCAACATGTCTCTGCAATAAACATCTTCACGGACTTCGGCGTTTGCATTTCAACCCTCTCTCTCGAGCCCCGCTTACCCCCACTCTACACTGGTGTCAGAAGCGTCGAGACGATGGTTGGAGCGAGAAACAAGCACGTATATAGCGGGCCAGAATCGGAGGTACCGGGGCAGTCGGCAGAGGGCTGCGGGGCGAGTCAGTCGTTTTCACGACTACCTGCCGTTTCGGTTAATCGCACTGAGCAGTCACCTGGACTAGAGGCGATGGACGGCGCCATGGCGGCGCGGCAGCACATCTACTGCCCCACATTCAACGGAGACGAGCCCTGGGAGGACTTCTTGGCGGAGTTCAAATTTATCGCGAGGATAAATGGGCACGTGGCGAATCGGGCATGGTTGATGTGCTCGTGCATGCGGGGAGCGGCATTGAAGTTCGCTTGCCGCCTTCCGGAGGAGACGCAGGACGATTTTGAGGCGCTGGTGAAGCACCTGGAGAGGCGCTTCAAGAAGACGATGCCAATACATCAGCACATGGAGAAGGTGCTGAAAACAAAATGGCATGGCGTGGGCGATTTGGCGGCGCACGCAGATTCCATCCGAGAGCACGTGGAGGCGATCTTGGAGGGCGTGCAAGACACAAAGGCGGCTGTAGTGGAGCGGGTAGCGTCGCAATTATTTATTGCGAGCGTTGTAGATGTGGAGGCGCGAGCGGCGTTGGCACGCGTGGACCCGGGAGCCCCAATTGCAGCGCTGAAGGAAACTGTGGACGCCATTGTCGAAGCACGGACCTTTGCAAAGGCAGGTAACGGCACAGAAATAACGGTACCCGCGGGAGATGCACCACCGACAACAACGCCACACCAATGGACGGACGGCATGGAAGCGACGCGGCCGTCGCATCGACGATCAGCGAGAACATCTGAGTGCTGGAGTTGCAGAGGAAATGGGCACTTCACCAGAGACTGCCCGAGGAAGGTGAGGCGGTTGAAAGAGGAAGAATGCTTCGACGACAATGAGGAGTCGGGAAACGAAGAGTGATCGACCTGAGGCGGGCACAGTCGATCACGGAAGAGCGGAAGAAACCCGTCATCAGCTTCAACGGCGATGAGAAGTCGTCGGCATATAATCGGCGACGTAGCTCGCCGAAACCTCATCGAGCCGGCGTCCGGACCGTGGGCGCCAAAAGTGAAACAAAGGTGAAAAACAAATTTGAGAACTGTGAAACGAGAGATTTGTACGATCACGGATAAAGAATAAGTGAATTTGTAGGTTAAGTTCTTTTTTTTATGTGTGATGTTCAATGTAATTTAAAATGTTTTTCGTAATATGTAAATGTTCTTATGGATGTGTATGTTTTGTTGTAATGTCTTATTGGAAAACTGTCCTTTGTCTTATAAGAATGGGGCAGTGTAGCGTGGCTACAAGTTTTTGTATGGCTCGGATGACGTCACTCGGTCGAGGCGCGCGTAATCGTTCGCGGTGTACTGCGTACATGCACGAACGATGAAAGGTTATAAAGATAGCGCGCCTCGTATGTTGATTCATTCTGGTGCCGACCGTCGTCCGAGCAACATGTCTCTGCAATAAACATCTTCACGGACTTCGGCGTTTGCATTTCAACCCTCTCTCTCGAGCCCCGCTTACCCCCACTCTACAATATTTTCAACTTACAAGAATTTATTATAAAAACAAATTACTTATCATAATATTTTACAATTTATATAAAAGTATTAATACAATTAAAGATTACTATAATTAATGAATACAATTCAACGTCGGTGGTACATCAATTTATACACTTAATATTACATAGGTACTTATAGAATAAAAACATAATTCTTCGATGCGAAAAAAATAATCAATCCAATATGGATAAGGTGTGTCCCCGCGGTAGAATATCTGTAAAGAAAAAATAAATAAAATTAACATTTGAATAAATCACAATCGAACATCGGGAACTGAAACCATTGATGATTAACCCTTATGTCCTCAACCAACGTTATGCGTTGGACGCCATAGCACGCCGGGTATCCGGGTAGCGAAGTTAATTTAAACATTCTAATTATCAAAAATTTTTATCCGATTTCCAAAACGAATGCGTAAATCGACAGAGAATCATCAAAATAATAAGGAATTGGCCGTTTTTGCGAATTTTTCTTCAAGAACATCGAGGGAATCAGCAGTTAAGTTGAAAAGGTCACCCGCGTACCCGGCCATAGGTATGTTATAACTCACACAATGGTTAAATCGAAATAAAAACTAATATACTCACTAGGTTTATCTACGCCGAGACATGAAGATTTGCCGTTCGTGTGATCTCCGATAATCCATCGACAGCTGACTAGGTTGGGGACATTTCAGTATTTTCTGCACCAGTTGTCCGGCCACGAAATCTGAATACCTAATTTCGCGAACAGGCACTCCTTCCGGCACATCCATGCGCACCTCTATAAAACAAAGCAAATGAATAAATACACCATCCAAAATCGACAGTTAAAAGTATGCGCATCAATCCGAAATGAACTCACCAAATCCGTTCAAGTGGAAATCGTCCACCTCGTCTTCGCCGAGGGCTTCAATCCTCTTCTTAAGGGTTTGCAATATGAGGTCACCAATGTTAATTGGAGTTGGATCGGGGACCAGTCGGCTCTTGCCGATGACACAAATCTTGTAGTTTTGTTGCTGGCCATGGCGATGGACG